>CAUYUJ010015352.1:177500-339436 GCA_963575745.1 Prorocentrum cordatum
ATATTGGCTTCACTGAGCTTTAGCATAGCAGAGAACAACATAGCATAGCATAGCGTAGCATATCATAGCGCAGCACAGCATATCACAGCATAGCCCAGCCCAGCCCAGCATAGCATTTCATATCATAGCATAGCGCAGCACAGCACAGTACAGCATAGCACAGCGTATCATAGCATAGCATAGCATAGCATAACATAGCATAGTTTAGCATAGCATGTAGATGTGTATGTAGATGTCGATGTAGATGTAACTGTAGCTGTAAATGTAGATGTAGATGTAGATGTAGATGTAGATGTAGTTTAGATGTAGATGTAGATGCAGATGTAGATGTATATGTAGATGCAGGTGTAGATGTAGATGTAGATGTGAGTATTGCTGTTGATGTTGATGTAGATGTAGATGCAGGTGTAGACGTTAATGTAGCTGTCGGTGTATATGTAGATGTTGCTTTCCTAGATGCTCCAACTCCTAGGTGAGGTCGCACTGGGATAATTGTGTCGGCCTTCCACGTAGGAGCCGAGGAGGCCGCCGCACTTTTCTGCGAGAAGAGCGATGTGGCCCCGGTCCCAGGCGCCCCTAAGCACCTCGCGGAGGTCAGACAGATGAGCGAGCAGGCGAAGAGAGTTGACCTTCGGAAGCAGGCGCCCAAGAGCTTCAAGAGCAAGCACGCGAGCAAGAACCAGCGAGAATCCTTGGCTGCCAACTGCAAGAAGATGGCGCTCAAGCGGTTGAAGAAGATGAGAGCGTCCTTCAAAACGTCCAAGCGCAAGAAAACACCTGGCTCCTGCTCTGGGGCGCCGGCCAAGCGGTTCAAGGTTGCGACCGCGCCCGGGCGGCTCGGCAAGCTCGGCAGCAGGAGCAGCGGCAAGGGCAAGGGCAAAGTCAAGAGCAAGGGCGAGGGCAAGAGCACCGGCAAGGGCAAGCGCAAGAGCAAGGGCGACACCCGCGCCGAGGCCAAGAGCAAGGGCGACGCCGACTCCGAGGCCAAGAGCAAGGGCGACGCCGACACGGAGGCCGACCCGATCGCGCACTACCAGTGCGGTGATCTCCCGAAGGACGCGCAGGCCAGGAAGGTCGGCAAGGGCAAGCACTCCTACACCGTCACTGGCACGAAGGGGCAGCGCATCGACGTGATCATCAGATCCAAGTGCTTCTTCGTGAAGGACAGCGGGGCCGTGAGCTACGAGGGCCCGAAGAACTACGCCTGGAAGACGCCGGGGGTGAACTCCACGTGGAACCAGCTCGTCGAGGCCCTCCAGTTCGAGCGCAAGGACTGAGGCCCGAGGGGCCAAGTGGGAACAGACTTGACCAGCCTGGGGGTGCAGGCTGGGTGGCGCCCCTCTGATAGTAGAGGGGGTTTTGTCGGAAGGGTGCCCCCCTCGCCCCTCCACCACCTCGCTCCTGTCTCGGTGTCATGTCCCCCCTCCTCCGGCCCCCTCCTCCCCCCCACTCGCTCGCCCTCGCCTTCTCCCTCCCTCCTCGCTCCCCCATCCCTACCTCGCTCGCTCGCCCTCGCTGTTTCCCCCCCCCCCCTCGCCCCCGTCCGCCCCCCCTCCCGCTTCCCTCCCCCAGGGCGCAGCAGCGAGCAGGATGAGCAGCAGCAGTCGTCTTCGTCGTCGTCGTCGCGTCGTCGTGCTCGTCGGGTCGTCGTCCGTTCGTTCGTTCTCGTGCTCGTTGTGCTCGTCGTCGTCGTTGTCGTCGTCGTGCTCTTCGTACTCGGTCGTCGTACTCGTACTCGTACTCGTACTCGTAACTCGACTCGTACTCGTCAGACCTATTCAGACTCGTACTCGTACTCGTACTCGTACTCGTACTCGTACTCGTACTCGTACTCGTCGTCGTCGTCGTTGTCGTCGTCGTCGTCGTCGTCCTCGTACTCGTTGTACTTGTCGTCGTCGTTGTCGTCGTCGTACTCGTCGTACTCGTCGTCGTCGTCGTCGTCGTGGTCGTCGTCGTCGTCGTACTCGTCGTCGTCGCCTACTTCCCTCTCCCATGGGGCGGGCCTCCTGATGCCATGTTCGGCCTCCTCAGGCCTTGTTCGGCCCCATGTTCGGCCTCTTGAGGCCATGTTCGGCCTCCTGAGGCCTTGTTCGGCCCCCTGTTCGGCCTCTTGAGGCCATGTTCGGCCTCCTGAGGCCTTTTTCGGCCCCCTGTTCGGCCTCTCGAGGCCCTGTTCGGCCTCCTGAGGCGCTGTTCGGAACCTTGATCTCCCCCTTCCCTTTAGACTCCTGGCAGGCTTACCTGCGCGGGGGGAGGGGGAGAGGAGGCGGTGGGGGAAAGGAGGAGAGGCAGGAGGAGGTAGGAGGAGGAGAGGGAGGGGAGAGGAAACGAGGGGCGGGGGGGGGGAGGACGAGGGAGGAGGAGGAGGGTTAGGGGGGAGGGGAGAAAGGATGAGAGAAGGAGGAGGATGAGGAGGAGAGAGGAGAGGGAGGAGGAGGAGGAGGGGGGAGGGGGATGGGGGGGAAAGGAACGGGAGGGAAGGAGGGAGTGGAGGAGGAGGAGCAGGAGGAGGAGGAGGAAAAGGGGGAGTTTGCAGCATGGGGGGGGAGCACGACCGGGGGCCGCGCCGGCGCCAGGCGGTGATGCCGAACGTCACCTTGCGCGGCGCTGCGCATCGTGCCCCGCCCCCGCCGTGCCCCGCCCCCGCGGCGACGCGGTCGTCGTCGTCGTCGTCGTCGTCGTCGTCGTCGTCGTCGTCGTCGTCGTCCTCGTCGTCGTCGTCGTCGTCGTCGTCGTCGTCGTCAGCGTCGTCGTCCTCGTCGTCGTCGTCGTCGTCTTCGTCGTCGTCGTCGTCGTCGTTGTCGTCGTCGTACTCGTCGTCGTCGTCGTCGTCGTCGTCGTCGCCATCGCCGTCGTCGTCGTCGTCGTCGTCGTCTTCGTCGTCGTCGTCGTCCTCGTCGTCGTCGTCGTACTAGTCGTACTCATCGTCGTCGTTGTCGTCGTCCTACTCGTCGTACTCGTCGTCGTCGTCGTCGCGCTCGTCGTCGTCGTCGTCATCGTCGTCGTACTCGTCGTACTCCTCGTCGTCGTTGTCGTCGTCGTACTCGTCGTACTCGTCGTCGTCGTCGTCGTACTCGTCGTCGTCGCCTACTTCCCTCTCCCATGGGGCGGGCCTCCGGAGGCCATGTTCGGCCTCCTGAGGCCTTGTTCGGCCCCATGTTCGGCCTCCTGAGGCCTTGTTCGGCCCCATGTTCGGCCTCCTGAGGCCATGTTCGGCCCCCTGAGGCCTCCTGATGCCTTGTTCGGCCCCATGTTCGGCCTCTTGAGGCCATGTTCGGCCTCCTGAGGCCTCCTGAGGCCTTGTTCGGCCCCCTGTTCGGCCTCTTGAGGCCATGTTCGGCCTCCTGAGGCCTCCTGAGGCCTTGTTCGGCCCCCTGTTTGGCCTCTTGAGGCCCTGGTCGGCCTCCTGAGGCCCTGTTCGGAACCTTGATCGCCCCCTCCCTTTTAGACTCCTGGCAGGCTTACCTGCGCGGGGGAGGGGGGGGGGAGAGGGCGAGGGGGGAGAGGGGGAGGAGGGGGAGGAGGAGGAGGAGGAGGGGGAGAAAGAGGACGAGGACGAGGAGGGGGAGGAGCAGGAGGACTGGACTGGACTGGAACGCTTACGACCCTGGTGAGTTCCACTGCCGTGCGACACTTGACACACGAGCACAAGGTATGTATAAGGATCTGCTGATAGCACGGGGCTATAGCCCGCCGAAGGGGAACGGCCCGTGACGGCCTACATGGGCACCATCCTCCCAGCGAGGAGGAGGATGAGGAGGAGGAGGAAGCTTCCCCCCCCCTCCTCCCCCTGCCCCTTCCTCTTCTTCCGCAGCCATTTTGGCTCCAGCCAGACAGTGCACGGGACCCAACATCGAGGCGTGTCGGCCAGTGTTGGCGCCATGGCCAAGACGGCCGTGGAGAAGAAACAGGCTGCGAGGACACGATCGCAGAAGACCCAGCGAGCACTGGGAGCCCATCACACGTGCAAGGCAGGCCCCAACCAGAACATGCAGCGTCGCAAGTCGCAGACGCTGATGCCGCAGATGAAGCTGGCTGGAGTGCCAATCGCGATCATGTCTCTGATTGCGCAGGTCATGGCGTGCCGTCACTTCGACATCAGCGAGTCAGGTGATTGGACAGAGCTCTTCAGCGGCAAGCAGGCAGTGACTGACGCCATGCTGGCCAAGGGGCTGACAGCCGTGCCCTTCGAGATCAAGAAGGACGAGATCTACCAGAACATCATGCACTTTGCTGGCTTCTGCTACGCCGCCCTGCTCGTGGTGAAGACCCGCCCTGGCGGCGGGCAGAACTCAGCGCCGGCGTGCTCTACGTGGGTGTGGTTATCACGAGGATCCACAAAGCGTAAGTCGTGGAGCCCGTTGGGGGGCCGGAGCCTTCCTTGCGTGGCCGAGGCCAACACCGTGGTCTCCCGGCTCATGGCTCTCTGCTGGGTGCTCATCAGCAAGGGCATACATGCACTTTCGTGCGCTCCGCCGACCTTTGAGAGTTCCTCCTCCTCCTCCTCCTCCTCCTCCTCCTCCTCCTCTTCCCCCCCCTATCCTCCTCCCCCTCCTCCTCCTCCTCCCCCTCCTCCTCCTCCTCCTCCTCCTCCCCCTCCTCCTCCTCATCCGCCTCCTCCTCCTAATCCTCCTCCTCCTCCTCCTCCTCCTCCTCCCGCCCATTCTCATCCTCATCCTCATCCTCATCCTCAAAACCGTCATCACTCCCTCTTTCCTGGGCTTCTGGGAGTCCCAGCGGAGCCTGAAGCTCCTCGGCAGGTGGAGGAAGTTAATGGCACCCGGCGGGGGCAGGCGCACACAACACTCCTCCCCCCTCCTCCTCCTCCTCCCCCTCCACCTCCTCCATAGCCAGTTGGGCTCGAGTGTTGTTGTGCACTCATAAAAGATAGGCGAGGGGCTAGATCTTCGGCTGTCGTGAACCATCCTGGAGGTCATCTTTGGTGCTCTGAACCCCTAAGCACTTGGAACCATCCTGGAGGTCATCTGCGGTGCTCTGAACCCCTAAACCCCTTGGGGCCATCTTTGGTGCTCTGAACCATCCTGGAGGTCAGCTTTGGAACCCTCTTGGGTCATCGTGGGCTCCTCCCGGCAAGGTCCAGGGAGAACGTGCGACGGGTGAACCCCTAAACCACCTACACCCAGAGGGCCAGTGAGAGCACTGTCGATGAGCGGGGGGGGGAGTCATGTGACATCGCGCGCTGGCGGCCAGCAATGGCTCGCGGATCTTCTTCATTCTGGAGCAGCCCAAGGGGCCCCTCATGGAATGCCGCCCTCGGTTCCAGGAGCTCATGAAGGCCCACAAGCTGTGCAGGGTAGAAATTCAAATGGGCCGATTTGGAGGGGCATCAATGAAACCATCCTGGTTGTATTCAGCACACAGCTTCATCATGGAGCTCAAGGACTACCAGGACTGCTATGGCACCAACAATGAGGAGAAGCGCGCGCTCGTCGACACGGTCGCGAACCCTGACGGGAGCACGTCTGTCATGGGCAACAAGTTCTTGAAATCGAGCCAGGCCTACCCTCGCGGCTTCGGCAAGGCCGTCGCCGACCTCTACATGGAGCACCGGGTCATCCGTGCCAATGAGCCTTCTCTTCCTCCTCCTCCTTCTTCTCCGCCCACTCTTCCTCCTCCAAATCCAGAGGGGCCCAACCGACACACCTCTTGCTGGAGGTGAGTCGTGGGGCCCCTCCTGGGAGGAGGGGCCCGTCCTCCAGATGTGCTGCTCCTGGGAGGAGGGGCCCTTCGTTTGGGCCCCTCCTCCCAGGAGGTGAGTCGTTCGGGCCCCTCCTCCTCCCCCCCCCCTTCCCCCCCTCCTCCGCCTCCTCCACCTGTTCCTCCTCCTCCTCCTCCTCCTCCTCCTTCTCCTCCTCCTCCTCCTCCCTCTCGTCCTCCTCCTCCTCCTCCTCCCCCTTCTCCTCCTCCTCCTCCTGCTTCTCCTTCTCCTCCACCAGCCTCCTGCTGCTGCTGCTCCTCCTCCCCCATCCTCCTTCTCCTGGCCCCGCCTCATCCCCTTCCTTTTCCTCCAGCCACTTCCCGCCCCTCTGACCCCCCCGGGGAGTTGCCCGGGGCGCGTCCCCAGGTGGCGGTTGGCATCGGCGCCTGCGGGCGGGTGACAAGGGGCATATACGCGGGGCGGGCAGAATGGAGCGACGGAAGGGGAGCGGCGCGACCCCGAGGCCGAGCTGAAGAAGCAGGGACACGAGATCATACACCAGGCGAGCAAGGCGAGCGTGCGCCTCGCGCGTGGCATTGCCACCACTGATCTCAAGGGCAAGGCTTGCTGGGGGGATGCTGACCCCAAGCCGGTGTTCGAGCATCTTAAGCTCTGAGAGCGAGGAAAAGAACATAATAGCTCGAGCGAACTTACCTGTGTCTCCTCCTCCTCCTCCTTCGCCTCCTCCTCATCGTCGTGATCTTCCTCCTCCTCCTCCTCCTCCTCCGCCGCCGCCTCCTCCCCGTCGTCATTATCTTCCTCCTCCTCTTTCTCCTCCTCCTCACCGTCCTCCTCATCTTTATCTTCCTCCTCCTCCTCCTCCTCCTCCTCCTCTTCCTCACCGTCCTCCTCATCTTTATCTTCTTCCTCCTCCTCCTCCTCCCCCTCGCCCTCCTCCTCCTCCCCCTCCCCCTCCCCTCCCGATCCTCCTCGTAGTCCTACAATGTGTCCTGGTTGATCACAGCGACAAAATACCGTGGGACACTACCTCCTGTGAGAAAAATCGGTAGCCGTAAAATGGCCGTCAGATAGCCGTAGATTGCCGTAGAATGCCGTAGAATGGCTTTTGTAAAATCCCCCCCCCCCCCCCCCCTCCTTCCCTCGCCCCCCCCCCCCCCCCAGTTCGCCCTTTTGGCTTTCTGCCCTCTCCCCGCCCCTCCACCATTCCCCCGGCCCCCTGTCCCCACCCCCCCCCCATCCAAGCGGCCCTTGCCTCGTCCAACCCTCGCTCTCTGGCCGACAAGCTTGTCGATCAAGCCTTTCCGCCCCCGAGAGAGAAGTTTCCCGCCGGTGCGATGTAGGGCGACGGCCGTCCTTCAAACCCCACCTTCCCACTCACGCCCCGCCCCGCTCCCACGCATCAACATGGGACTATTCAGACCAGAAGCATAGCCGATCGGCTTCCCGCCCCTGAGAGAGTTTGCCCGCGGCCGCAATGTTATGGGGCGGCGTCCTCGACCCGCCCCCTACCCACCCCCGCCCCCGCCCCCATGCGTCAGCATGGGTGCCATAGCATACCAGAGCATAGCCGATCGAGCTTCCGCCTCCGGGAGAGAGTCCCCCATGCGTCAACATGGGTACCATAGCATACCAGAGGATAGCCGATCGAGCTTCCGCCCCTGGGAGAGAGTTGCCCGTGAAGCGATATCGGGGGCGGCCATCCTCAACTCCACCTCTTACCCGCCCCCATCCCCGCCCCCATGCGTCAGCATGGGTACCATAGCATACCAGAGCATAGCCGATCGAGCTTCCGCCTCCGGGAGAGAGTTCCCCATGCATCAACATGGGTACCATAGCATACCAGAGCATAGCCGATCCAGCTTCCGCCCCCGGGAGAGAGTTGCCCGTGGTGCGATGTAGGGGGCGGCCATCCTCAACTCCACCTCCTACTCACCTTCATCCCCGCTCCCATGCGTCAACATGGGTACCATAGCATACCAGAGCATAGCCGATCGAGCTTCCGCCTCCAGGAGAGAGTCTCCCATGCGTCAACATAGGTACCAGAGCATATCATTACATAGCATGGAATAACATACCATAGCATACCATAGCACACCATAGCATACCATATCATATCATTACATATCATGCAATATCATAACACACGGTAGCATATAATGTTATCACCATAGCACCGTACCATGGCACATTATCACCATACCATGTTATCAACATAGCAGCATGACGCCATAACAGCGCAGTACCATGTCAGCACATTGCCATATCATAGCAGGTTTGTAGCATATCAGATCGTGCCATTGTTGCCAACATCACGTGGCCATGGTCCTTTCTTCGTGCTCAAGCCTCATTGGAGGTGCCTGACCATAGTCTGGCTTGACAGCAACTGCCGCCCGAGAACTCCTGAGAGACATGGCCGCCACGCCCCCCCCGGCGCCAGCTGGGCTGATGAAGCGCGAGCTGGTGACCCCTCCGCCAGCGCGCCAGAGTAGCTCGCTGTGTGAGAGCTCAGGGAAGAACCCACGCCAAGGCCCGACGGCGGTGAAAGCAGGTCAGTCGTGTCAGCTGAAGCCGTCCACAGTTCGCATCTCTGGCAAGACCGACGCGCTGGCGGCTGCCATCCGCGGGCCTGCATCAGGCATGGCAGTCCCCCCGTCGGCGCTGCCCGCGCAGCCCATCGCGTGCGCCCCGCGCGCGCCCGCCGCGGGCTCGCCCGCCCAGGGCCCGCCCGCCCCACTCACGCCCGGCTCAGACACTAGCAGTGGGGCTGACACCTACGGCTGGAGAACGATAGAGTACCTGCAGCGCCGCTTCCCGCCTGAGCAGGCGTTGCAAGTCGTCAAGTTGAAGACCCGCATGCGGCAGTACAACGACGACCTGACGGATGACGCTGGGAACCAGATTCGGCGCTACTGGGTGAAGTGTGAGCCAGGCGACGACTCAGAGGTTGTCAGTGGAACAGCAACCCCCAACCGTGGCTATGCTGTGGAGAAGCTGGTGACGTCGGTTTGCAGCGAGATCGGCCTGCCCATCCAGCGAGTGGCGGAAGCCTGCGGCCATAACTCTTTGCAGGCCCTGGTGGAGCAGCTCGCCTCGCACGACTTCGAGGACGACGAGCAGATGGAGCGTGACATCGACTCGCTGGTCTTCTGGGTGATGGAAGGTGGCGCTGCGCCCCCGTCGGTCGCGCCGCCGGTGGCGCCCGCGGCTGCGGCGCCCGAGGCTGCGGCGCCCGAGGCTGTGGCTCCGACTACGCCTGTGCCGAGGCTGGGCGGCGTGCAGCGGCTGACGCAACCCGTTGGGGACAGACTTCCGACCGTCTTGGAAGGGCCCCAAGAGAGCAGGATGAGTGACTCGCCTTGCAGGCTCCCGGACTCTGCAGCCCCAGCGGTCGGGGATGAGGATGCCACCGCAGGCATCATGCCAGAAGATGGCGACGAGGTGCTGGAGCTGCAGTCGCAGCTGGCGCAGCTTGATGCCTCCGGGTCCGAGGCCAAGGGCCCGCCGCGTTCCAAGTCCAGTGACCTCGAGCCGCCAGGGGTTGCAGCAGCCGCAGCGCACGCCATCGCGTCAGCTGAAGCCGCAGCGGCCGCAGCGAAGTCGCCCCCTGCGCCTGGCCCGCTGCTGCCATGGGCACCCAACCAGTCGCCCAGTGCTGTATTCGGGCAGCCGAGCATGCCCCAGGGCATGCCTCTCTTCAGCGCCGCGCTGCAGGCAGCCCCAGCTGGCGGCGCCATGCCAGCCCCCCCGGGCGGCCCGCCCCCGGGCCCTGTCCCCATGGCGGCCGCAGCTCAGCCAGCACATGCCGTGGCGGCCGCAGCTCATCCAGATGTGACCACAGGGCAATACCAGAACTCGGTGACTGCGCCCGCTGAGTGGGCAGCGTTCAACGGGCAGATCAAGAACGCCGAGGTATTCCCTGTTAACTTGAAATCCGAGGTCGGCACGAAGAAGCTTTCTGTTTGTTTTTTTTTTTATTTTGTTGTGCTTGTCTGTGTTATGTTGTGTCTTGTTTGCTTTGTTTTGTGTTGTGTTTTGTGTTTTGTTATCCTTTTTTTTTGTGTTTTTGTTTAGTTTGTTTTCTTTTTCTTCGTTGTGTTAACTTGAAATCCGAGGTCGGCACGAAGAAGAAGAAGAACGACCTGTTCAACCTGTGGCTGCAGAGCTGCAAGGACATGCAAAAGGTCAGCGTCGCCGCGGCGAAGCGCATCGAGAACCAGCAGAAGGGTGAGGTCGAGATGTCTTGGCTCAAAGCTCGGCAGATCGTGGCGCTCGGGATCTCTTCCGACGAGATGGTCAAGAAGCTCGTCGCCGCGAAGATCCTGTCGAAGCAATTCCTGAAGGACGCGGAGTTCCCGAGTGACGAGTCCGAGAACTACTACTATGTCACAACGGCGCTGAGGAACACGAAGGCCTGTATCCAGTCCGAGACTCTCGAGGCCTCCGTGGAGCAGGGGGTGGGCGAGGCGGGGCTGCAGGCGCTCGTCGGCGACGGCGGGATCCTCAGCAACGAGATGCAGGTCCTCGCCGGTGACGCCGCCAGCTCTGAGCTGTTCGACCTCACCAAGTGCATGCCTGGCACTAAGAAGCAGATGCCGTCGACCCCTGCAGATGATGACGAGCCTCCAGAGGTCAAGGCGAAGACCCCGAAGGAGAACTGCCGCGAGATGATGAAGGACATGCTGAAGCAGATCTCGAACGCAGAGGGTCTCGCGTTCGAGCTTGGGGCCTACAAGCTGTGCGCCGACCTGGAGTCGCAGATGATAGCCCACGCTAACCGTGTTCGGGTGCGCGGGCTAATCAATCTGTGACGCTTCGCGCATCCCCAACATACCATCCAGAACCGAGGCCCAGGCGACTTGAGGTTATCAAAGAAACGTGGGGCTAGATGGAGGAATAAGGGACGGTGGGAAGGACGATGATGAGGACGAGGAGGGGGAGGAGGAGGAGGAGGAGGAGGAGGAGGAGGAGCAGGAGGAGGAGGAAGAGGAAGACTGGAGAGGGCGAGCAAAAGGGCCAGGAGCCTCTCGGTACCTCTGGGAGTCTGTTGCGGCATCTCTTTGGCTCTTCTTGGAGGCGTCTTGAGACGTCTTGGACATCTCTTGGCGGTCCTAGGGGGCCCCCGGGGGCCTCCTGGGGTCATCGTGGGACCATCTCGGGGACATTGCCATCGTAAGGCATCTTCAGCTACCTTGAACAATATTGATTTATCTTGGATCCATTTCGAAAATCGTGGAGGTCAACTTGGGCTCCCGGAGGCTTTCTCGAAGTAATCTCGAAGTGGGGGCTGGGTAAACCCTTCCCCCAAAGTGAATAGAGGGAACATGGAAACGAACACCCTCTGGCTGGTGGGGTTGAGCCACTTCCTAGATCCTCTCCTCACTATCCTCCACCTTCTTTTTCCTCCTCCCCGCATACTCCTCAGCGCCTCACCTACCCCCTTCCTCCCATCCTCTCCTCCCCCTCCCCCTCCCCCTCCCCCCCTCCTCCTCCTCCTGCTCCTCCTCCCCCTCCCCCTCCCCCTCCCCCCCTCCTCCTCCTCCTGCTCCTCCTCCTCCTCCTCCTCCTCCTCCTCCTCCCCTTTTTCCCCCCCTCCTTATCCTCCTCCGCATCCCTCCTGAGTCATTCGCACCCCCAGGCAGCTTGGAAAATCGCCCGAGCCCTCTGCGATAAGAAAGAGTTCAATGAGCAGTCTTTCGAGACCGTCAAGAACAAATACGAAGCCTGGGGGCAATGGTACTCTGAGAGGTACGAGGCTGGCCGCGGCATGGTGAATCGGATCAACTCCAAGCGCAAGCGGGAGGCCGAGGGCAAGGGCGCCAGCAAGGGGGGGCGTGGCCGTGGCAAGGGCGGCCGCGGGGGCAAGCGTGCCAAGGCTTAGGCGCCCGTGCGCAGACGCCGCCATGACTGGCGGCCCTTTTCTTTCAAAGGTGGAGTTGGGAGGGGGAGCAGATGGAGGAGGAAGAAAGGGAGGAGGGGGAGGAGGCGCAGGAGCCGCCGGTCAGTGCTGCAAGACGCCGTCAGTCCGTGCGCGAGCGTCTCGGTGCGGGGCCCGAGCGACGCCAGAGCGGCGGCGCGGGTGCGCCAAGGGGCCAGCAGCTTGCTATCTCTGTCGTAGGAGGAGAAGGAAGAGGTGGAGGTGAGGAGGA
Organism: Prorocentrum cordatum; assembly: GCA_963575745.1. Taxonomy (NCBI): domain Eukaryota; class Dinophyceae; order Prorocentrales; family Prorocentraceae; genus Prorocentrum; species Prorocentrum cordatum. The sequence continues at coordinate 189,327 of CAUYUJ010015352.1, forward strand.
GGAGGAGGAGGGGGAGGAGGAGGAGGAGGAGGAGGAGGGGGGAGGAACAACTACATCTAATCCAGCATGAGATGCATGCGTGGTAGCAGCCCTGCAATGCAGGCAGCGGGTGGGAAAGCCACGGCGCGCGTGGCAACTGGGGAAAACAACGCCCCTCGCGCTCGCGGGACAAGGAAGGAGGGGAACCCCCAGCAGGAGGAGGAGGAGGAGGTAGGGAAACAGGAGGAGGAGGAGGGGGAGAAGGGGGCGGAGGTGGAGGAGAGGGAGGGGGAGGGGGAAAAGGAGGAGGAGGAGGAGGAGGATGGAGGACGAGAAGGAGGAGGAGGAGGAGGAGGAGGAGGAGGAGGAGGTGGAGGAGGGGAGGAGGGGGGGGTGGGCGGGGAGGAGGAGGGGGGAGGAGAGGAGGTGGAGGAGGGGGAGGTAACGGCCAAGTCTTCCCCTCACCCTCCATCCTCGCTCGTGTCGCTCCTCCCTCCTCGCTGCGCCCCGCCCCGTCGTGGCTCCACGCCGTGTCCGCAGAACCCTCTTATTCTGTTCCTCCTCCTGCTGCGCCAAGTCGTCGTCATTAGCGTCGTCGCCGTCGTCATTTGCCCATCCGTCGCCCGGGCCCGCTCCGCCCTGCCGCCCGCGCCAGGTACTCGAGCTCGACTGGATCGAGTTGACGGTGATGTCAGGCCGAGCGCTGCGGCCCCCGGCAGAGGGAATGCGTGTTGAGCAGGGGGGCGGGGCGGGGGGTGGGAGGTCCACGCAGGACGAGCGGGGGGGCTACAGGGGAGAGGTAGGAGAGGGAGTGGGGCAGGATAGGAGAGGTAGGAGAGGGAGTAGGTAGGAGAGGGAGTAGCTAGGAGAGGGAAAGGTAGGAGAGGGAGAGATAGGAGAGGGAATGAGGAAGGATAGGAGAGGTAGGAGTGGGAGTAGGTAGGAGAGGGAGTAGGTAGGAGAGGGAGAGGTAGGAGGGAGAGGTAGGAGAGGGAGAGGTAGGAGAGGGAATGGTACAGGGGAGGGCTACAGAGGAGGAGGTAGGAGAGGGAGTCGGTGGGAGAGGGAGAGGTAGGAGAGGCAGTGGATGATCAGTTAGAGAGGAGGAGACGGAGCAAGTAGACAGAGCAATATCATCGGCATCGCCATGAGGCGCCCCAGCAAACACAATCAAGCAATGCATTACACGTTGGTGCAACGGGATAGCGTGGCAGCCGAATGCGCCGGCAATCTAGTTGCTTTGATTGCAAACGCAGCTCTCAGGGAGAGAAGTCGCTCTCCTTCACGGCGCGTGCCGCTGCGAGAGCTTCCTATGAGTCGCACCGTGGAGGAGATGCTGCGTGCCGTTGGAGTTGGCGCGTCGGCGCCAGAGACGCAGGCTCGGCTTGCGAGGGAGATGGTTGCTGATGGTATCACTACTCCTGCTGTTCGTGGTCTTGCGAGCCTTGGTAATCATGGTGATTCGTCCTCGAACGCAGAGCGCGATCTTATGACTTGGGTGAGAGGCTTCTGCAATTGGGAACTTGATACGTATGACGTCACCTCAGACTTGATCATGGAGAACGAAGAGGTTTCCAGGCCGGTGTCAGTCCCCTTCCTTCTACCGCATGAGGTGAGCGGGTGCTGTGTAGTTGCGCCCGCCCTTTTTTAAGTTGCACAACTGTCGGAGGATGGAGAGGGAGGAGCACGGGCGGCGGAGGAGGATGAGGAGGAGGAGGAGGGAGAGGAGGAGGCAGGGAGGGGGATGGGCAAATGGGAGAGGAAGGAGAGGAGGAGGCGAAGGAGGAGGAGGAGGAGGAGGAGGAGGACAATACAATTAGCTTACTCTATAAGGTGTTGCACTCGCTGCACTCGGCAGGGAAGCAACAATTCACGATTTCGTGTTGCGGCCCTGGCGGCGCCGAGGGCTTGCAGGAGCATTGGCAGCGGGCTACGGGCCTACCCTGGGGGCGCAACCACCCGGCGCTCATTGGAACAGCCCCTGAAGAGTGGAAGAGCTTGGTGCCCATCATGCTGCGTCTTGATGGGGCCGAGGCTGGGTCTACCTAAAGGGCCTGAGAATGCATCTCCCGCCATAGATCGATTAAAACAAGACTGAACATTATGCAATATGATATCTGAAACGAGAACATAACACAACATTGCGACATAGGGCCTTACAAAAGCTGTTCTCAGAACTTACAACACATTAGGTGAGCCCCTAATTGCACAGAGCACACCACAACCTTATGACATAACACATGTCATGAGCTCTTATCAGAACTTACAACACATTGGGTTGGCCCCTAGGTTTACAGAGACAGTGAGTTCCACTGCTTCTCGCGCCGGAGCACCCTGGCTGAAAGTGCCCCCATTGATATTATTTTCCCTTTGGCAATGATCCGGCACAACCACGTGTGGGAGCCGTCCATCAAGAAGGAAATATTTCAAGGATTGCATTGTTCTGTGGGCGCTTTTGCTGTCTCTGTAGTTTGCAGGCCGCTGGCGTTTCAATGCTGAGATGCAAACACACTCTTCCAGATGTGCTCGCGGTGTTCGCCTGGAGCATGGAAATTGCCAAGAAAGGGGTGGGGCCAGATAGAGGGAATTACGGTGAGTGCTTATCGACTGGCAACGACATGCGCGCCAAATTGCGCAACCAGCAATTAGCAGGCGGGGATGCACAAGAAAAACTACCAATGCCATTCGCATTCTCTGTCCCGGCCCGCCCCGAGTTTTGTTTTGGTTGGCCCCTGCCCCCTCCCCCTTATACCCATGGGGGGCCCTGCCCCCCCCCCCCCCCTGCCCATGGAGGTGGCTTCAGGGCTGTCTACGTCGGGGCGAAACATGACACCAGGGCGAAGAAAGAGCTTCACGGGAGGGAGAATTGGTGGAAAACCAGTTGGATGTGCAACGATTGCTTCGCATGCCAGCCGTCCAAGCAGACGCCGATACCTTTGGGAAATGCTGACTTCAGTAGAGACGCGCCTTGGAGGGCAACTGCTCTGTCGGACGCTGCCCACATTGAGATGTGGGAGCGCGTGAGCCCGGCATCAAGACCTGCTTCGCAGACTCCGCCACCCCATGTTTATCCATGTGGTTTGCAGTCGCCCCACTCCTCCTCCTCCTCCTCCTCCTCCTCCTCCTCCTCTTCCTCCTCCTCCTCTTCCTCCTCCTCCCCCCCTCCTTCCCCCTTCCCCCTCCTCATCCTCGACTCGGGCCCCATAGGGAGTTTGGGGCGAGGGGGGGCCTTAGGTCTCACGGGTGCGAAATCAAAAATGTCATCGCCATCTCGCCGGCGGCTGAACGGCCCGAAAGTACCAGATCAGGGGCCACTGCCACTCCATCAATTACTACGATTGGCTCCACGTTGTGCCGCTCGGTGTGTTCAGGGGCCACTGCGCCAATCATATATGGTGCTGGCTAATCCACAAGTTGGTTCCAGAGGGGCCTGGGGGGTATACAAATCTAGCGGGAAAAAGGTTTGGGCGGGGGGCCGGGGTTTCTGGGGCGATCTGGAAACACTTGCTCCCAGGCATACGTGGACTACTCGGTGGCCCTGAGAACCTCATGGAGCATGCTGGAGAGTTGGTGCAATAATAGCGGCATTTGCAAGCCTCGAGGACGTTTCACTTTGAGTCTGATCGGGAAGGCCAAGGATGTGAACACATCGTTCCCTGAGATGGGTGCATCCTTCAAAGCGTCTGCCATCGAAACGATAGCAATGTGGATAGGCACCAAATCGCATGTAGACGGCTGGCGCCGATAACCGCTACTCGCGAAACTTACATAGGAGGAGCGAGGGGGGAGAGGGGGGGGGATGGGGCTGGAGGGGCGTGGCAGGGGCAAGGGGTGGCGGCAAGATGCGAAGGGAAATCAACATGATGCACGCCCGTCTGAGACGAGGAATCGGTTGGCGGGTGATCTTGAGCGCGACACCCCTGATGGGAAAGTGCGCTCTGTGAATGCTTGGGCAGCTGCAGAGATGCAGCACGTGCTTGATTCGGCGCGGTGGCTCTCGACCCCGAGGGAGCGCGATCGCGTCATTTTTGCGGCGCACACGTGGTTCATGTCGCTCCAATGGTTGGCATCCAAGGCGGTGGCTGAACGGGTCCCGCTATGGAAAATTCGCCCGAAACATCATTACCTGGATCATATGATAGATCGGCTTGCCGTGGATCGGCAAAACCCTTGCCGCCAGTTACAGTGCGCAGGAGAGGAAGCCCACCTCGGAGTGTCGCAGCGCATCGGGAAGGCTTGCCATGGAATGACTGTGTATAGGCGCTTGTTTCAACGATTGTTCCTGAACTTGCGAGTCCGATGGGAACGCCGTCGCCGCTCTGGAGCCTGGGCCCTCCGGCGCTAGCCTTGCCGCGGAAAAGAAAACAGAGCAGGGGGCCAGGGGGGAACTCAGTGTGGGGTCATGCCAAAAGAACATGCCCTGCTTCTCTTCTGTTTTTCTTGAGTTTCGAGAGCGTTGCAGGAGCGTATCATTGGCTTCGCCGCTCCGCCTGCCAATGAGTGCTGGGGGCATTTCTTGGACAGAGTTTTGGGTGAGAGGAGAGTAGTAATCATACTGTGTAAAGGAGGGGGAGGAGGGGGGGAGGGGGAGGGGGGGGAGCCGGAGGAAGAGGAGGAGGAGGAGGAGGACGACGACGAAGCTCTGGAGGAGTAGGAAGAGGAGCAGGAGGAGGTGGAGAAGGGGGAGGAGGAGGAGGAGGGGGAGGAGGAGGAGGAGGCAGCAAAAGGAGAGGCGCGGTGGCGCCTGGACGTCGGCGCCGCCCTTGTGCCTCTCCCACGTTCCCTCGACCTGGGGGCAAGGCGGGCCGTCGCCTGCCGGGGGCGGGGGGGGGCGCCTGGCACGTGAATCCTTTGAACCCCACGTTTCTGAGTGGTCATGCGCGTCGCACCCGGATCAGTGAGCAGATTAGCAATGCAGAATCATGTGCATAGCATCTTGAGGCATGGTGTGTATTATAGTTCTGATAAACTGTTTCGGCATACGCGCGCTGGAGGCGCGACGCCCCGGGAGCTCTCGACCCCGTCCCTGCTTGGGTCGTTTCTTCTTTCCCTGGGCTCTCGACCCCTTCACGGGGTGTAGACGTCCGGAGACCTGTCGGGAGGGCTTCCTTTCGATCGGCTCCAGGACCCAAGCCATGTGAATAGCGTGTCACACAAGCAGAACTGTTTGTAGACTTTATTGCCAAAGCCATCGCCGATCTATCGATGATGCATGCATCTGTGCTGTCCGCAGCTACCTTTTTTAGTCAATGTAATAACATATTGTCTATCGCCGGTTGGCAATCCAGCTACGTCTGGCACGCGCGCGCCAGCTGCTACTGCAACCGCTCTGGCTCAACTGAAAAAGGTACTCGCCTTTCATCCTTCTATTCGTTCCACTGTTCATGTCAGAAAATTTACCCCTAGTAGCAGTGACAAGGGTTATGAGCCCAACGCCGAATGAAGGATTATTGGTTGGTGTACACGCGAGCTGTCAACGATGCCATGTACAAGTGTACGAACCTGCGCTGTGCACGCAGTGCGGCGTGTTCGGCCACCCACAATGTATCAACCTCGAGTACTTCCAGGGGTGCCCGTTCTGTGGTACATGTATGGCCGGAGTCACACAACAGTGCGCTTCGTATGAAAATGGTCTACGACGGGAACAGTGGACACGTTCTCTGGCTGAGCAACTTACTACCTGGCGAGGGCGGGCCACAGAAGCACTTGGTCTGTCAGCTTCTGTAGGAGTGGCAATCGGAGGTGCAGCGGCGACCGCTACTGGTGCAGCGCTTTCGCTGGTGCGTGGAGTAGTGCAAGGGGTTAGGGAAGGAGCTACTTCTTCAGAGCCACTGGCTTTGCCAGCCCCCGAGCCGCCAGCAGAGCCAACCACTGCTTCTGGACAGCTTACCAGCCGCGAGCTTCTCAGGCCGAAGAGAGCCGCCAGGCGGGCCCAGTCCTTCGACCGCGCCGCCGGCGCCGCTGGTGGCCACTGCTTGGCGTGCCACACGGCCAACTTAGGCCACGCCCGCCACCTTCGCTCCGGAGACTGCGTGGGCTTCCCTGGAAGCTCGTTCTACCGCCGACAGGAAGCGCCAGCGCCAGAGCCAGCTCAACCACTACCAGCCCTGCAGGAACCAACCGAGGCACAGACCTTGGACGACAAGGCCGCAGACGACGCCACGAAACTCACGCCGCCGAGCTCTTACAACAGTGCCTACGACGGCACCGCAGCACCGACGACTGGGGACCAGTCGGGAGGGAAGCCTTCCGATAGGCCCCCTGGCCTGGATCCGTCGGGAGGGCCTCCTTCCGATGGACCTGGGGACCGGTCGGGAGGGAAGCCTTCCGATAGGGCCCCTGGCCAGGTTTCGTCGGGAGGGCTTCCTTCCGATGGGCTTGGCCGGGCTTCTGCTTCTGCCCCGCAGTACGGCAACGAGCTCAGCGACGCGATCCAGAGTTTGACGTCGGTGGTGGAGGGCTTGTCGACTACAGTGAAGAACCTTCAAGAGTCGGTCGAACGTCTCAGTGGCAGAGTAGAGCAGGTAGAGTTCGAATGGGCTTTCTGGCAGTCTGTTCAGGTTCAGGACGAGCTCCCCGACAGCAACACCGCACCACACCAAGCAGAGTACTACCAGCTGAGTGCCAGCGGCACGCCGCGCAGCGCGGCAGGCCGGCGCAGCGATCCCGATCCGAGCGCCGAGTGGTACGACGCGCCGGCGAGGGATCAGGGCCCGATTTTTGGGGCAGGAAACGTGGCCGACGACTTGTTGGCCATTACAGAGGGCCAGGGGGCCCGGCAGCCGCAGGAGCTGCCACCGCAGCCATCCACCGCACCTACGGCGAGGCTCCCGCTGCAGGACGGCGGCTGCGCGACGGCGAGCTTACCCAGGAGGGAGGCGAACCTTACGACGACGTCTGGGGACCCAGGGTTGTGGCCACGACCCGATGTTCCTGGGCAGGAACAACAAGTACCACCAGGACTGATTCAGCAGGGTATCACCGACGACCAGGGCATCCTCTCCCGAGGCGCAGGCGCATCGCGCAGCGGAGCGTTGGCCAGTCGTCTGCCTGTGAACCCCCGCGGCACGGAGGTCAGTGTCAACCAGGAGAATTTCGTAAGCGGGAGCGTTGCTCCATACTTGCAGCCACTTTCGCTGGTCGCCGTTACGCCGCAGACGATTCCTCCGAACACTAACGACAGTGACGTGTTTTCTTTCCTGGGAGGTGCACAGCTCGCGCGGTCCCTGGGGGGCCACGCAGCAGCCGGGGCAGAGGGCCCATCTGCACGGCAGCCGCAGAGCGCGAGTTGTGGAGCGCCGCCTCTGGGAGCACTCGGAGGACTGGCGCCGACTCCACCTGAGCTTCTTGACGGGGATGCGCCCCCGCAGTCTTTGAGCCCGGCGGAGCTGAATATGTTGATGAAGTCTATTCAGGTGTTCGTGCCAGAGTTTCCCAAGCTAGAGATGGGCGATTCTTCTTCCAGAGCAGGTAGACTTCTGAGTTGGCGGATTTCTGTCGACCAGGCCATAAACCCGGCTGGCCCGCACTTGATCCAGTGGTGGAAGTGGTGCCAGCGCGAGGCCGAGAAGGCATATAAGATGTTTCTTAAGATGCCGATTCACCAGCGGGAGGCGGTTCTCCCTACTGCTCCAATGCCGGAGGCATGGTTGCAGGTAGAAGCGTGGATCAGGCCACGCATACTCGACGCGCTGCCGAAGGACATCCGCGATTGGGTAAACTTGAGGGCCCGCCAAGGCAAGGTGGACCCATCACACGTTCTTCTCTTCTACGTGATGAAGACTTTCTCCCCTGGCGGTGCGGACGAGAAGGTTCATCTGATCAACTCAGTGCTGAACCCGAGCGTGTGCTCACAGCCGCGCGCGGCCCAGGTGGAGCTGTTGAAGTGGAAGGAGAATCTCCGGAGGTGTGCCGAGCTGGGCTGCTACCCTCCAGATCTTCTTCTGGCTTACAGAGCGATGGAATCTATCTTTTGTGCTGTATTCGACAAAGCCGAACCGCAGCTCCACCATAGATGGGTTAATCTTCGCAATCAATTTGGTCTGCCTCACGTGATTACCCTGCAGGCGATAGAACACGTCGCTGCTTTCGCCGAGGCGGAGCTGGGAGCGTTGGTTCTTCATGGGGGCGTTGGTTTGAACACCGGACTACCTCTCACTGACAACCAGAAGGCGCGCCAGCACCAGATCAAGGAGACGGAAAAGAAACGTGCCGCCGCTCTCCGGCAAACAGCGGCGCAACCGACGCAACAAGCACCGACTACTGGGAATGCCGCTGCCGTTCGCTACTCTTCCACGACTTCTAGCTGGGCCAGCCCCTGCAGGTCCTGGACAGAGCGTGGCGTCTGCCAGCGCGGCATTAGTTGTCATTTTGCCCACCCCGGCTCCCCTGTCACGGAGGACCGCTGCATTACTTGCGGCGCCAAGGACCACAGGGGGAAAGACTGCAAGGCGCCGGGAGGCGGAGCCGACCCTAACCGTGAAGCCGCCTGGGAGGAGTACCGCAAGAGAAAGGAGCAAGCAGCAGCCGCAGGGAAAGCAGGAGCCAAAGGACGAGGCAAAGGACACCCAAAAGGAGGAAAAGGTAAAGACAAAGACAAGGACAAGGGCAAGGCGAACGCAGCCATTTCTGCTGAACAACCTGCAGGCGCACCGCCGGCGACCAGCGCCCAGGCCAAGGCGGCCTTCGACGGAGAGTCTCTGAGGGCCTCTTCGGCTACGACAACCGCGAGGTTTCCGAGGCAGGCCGTTGGTTTGGACAGCTGGGCGAACGTGCACCTGATTCACCAGAAGGGCACCGTCTCTGACGCAGAGTACCCGCATACCCTCAGTCTGGCGCACGGCCAGTGCAAGTGCCGACGGGATACCGGGCGCAAGGGCGTACCGCGATGTTTCGTACCTTGGGAGGATAACAGTGACAACATTGATCTCTTCCCAGAAGGGTTCCTGTGGGAACGCGGCTGCACGATTGAGCGGGGCGACCAGCACGTCTTGCGGACGCCGAAGGGCAGGGTCTTCAAGATCCAAACGTGGGGTTCTCTACCGTACATCCTCAAGAGCGACTTGAACCTCGTCTTGAACGATTTACCAGACACCCTTCAGCCCGGCCGCAGCGGGCGCCAGGCAGAGACCCCGACAGCCGCCAGAGCCTCCAGGACGGCAGCGGACCAGAAGCAGCTGAGGTCGCAGCTCAAGCACCTCGTGGACGACTTCGGCAAGAAGGGTGTGCAGAACATCCAGTCCAAGTACCGCAACTTGCCGGATCTGTACTACAACGACGACGCCGACGCCATCATCACCCCTGCTCGCTTTGAGGAGCTGGGAGACGACGCGGTGCAGTCCAAGGGGGGTTCTACTGGCATGGCCCGTGTGTGGGAGCACTGCAGTGGGTCATCGGCGCTGAGCGACCACGCTCGGAACACTGACGTTCCCCACTTACCACCAGTCGACTACCGATATGGTTGGAACACAGGGAGGGCGGACGACCAGACGACCATCGTGGACGCGATCATATCCCCCGGCGTGGAGACTCTTTTCGCTTCGCCGAATTGCGCTCCGTGGGGAAACCACACCAGAAACCTACCAGCAGACACTCTGGAGACCAAGAGGCGATCCGAGACACCGTGCTTGAGGTTCTTAGCGGTGTGTTGTTTCCTGCAGTTACTGATGGGTAGACGTTACATCATCGAGAACAGCGCGCATTCCGACATCTTCACCAAGAGCCCGCTCGAGCCTCTACGGACGATGCCGTTTCACATGGCATTGCTGGACCAATGCGCTTGTGGTGGACAACTCGAAGGGCAGTTCATTCGGAAAAGGTCACACTTCCAAGGCTCTCACGAGCTACCGAACTTGAGCGTGCAGTGCCGTGGCGGCCACGATCACCTCCACCTCCGAGGGGCCGGTCGCGCTGCATCTGCGGCACAGTACCCCAAGGAAGAGTGCCGGCGAATCCTCTTGGACTGTCCAGCCGGGCCTGATCCAGCTGAAGGGGGGAGGTACACACCTTCTCTTTCAAAACTGGCTGGTTTGAGTAAGGCTTCGAGGATCGAGTGCGTGCTTGGTGACTTACACCGGATTGCAGTGGACAAAGACTTCGGTGTTCAGTGGAATATGATCATGGGTCCTTGGTTACAAGAGCATCCAGTGTTGAGAAAGAGCTCAGTGGTTCAAGTGGCTTCATCTGCATCATGCTCACAGTCATCACCGTTATCACATACTATACAAACACATGGGTTGGGGTACGCGGGTGATCGGTCGGGAGGGTTACCTTTCGATAGTCGCCGTGGTGATCCGTCGGGAGGGCTTCCTTTCGATAGACACCATAGCTCGATTCAGACACGTGGTATGGGATGTGAAAAGGATCCGTCGGGAGGGGCGCCTTTCGATTGGTTCCGTAGCCGTGTTTGCTCAGGCAACGTGTCGGGAGGGTTTCCTTTCGACGAGCGTTCAGAACGAGTCAACCCGGCAGCGCAGAGTTGTGAACCCATGCAGGCGCACATGCTAGCCATGTTGGCCACGATGGCTGCGAGGGTGGATTCTCTCGGGGCCGCAGTGCAGCAGGCTGTGGGCATACCAGCTACTTCTGTGGCGTGCACTGGCACGGTGGGAACGGGAGCCGGAGAGTCCCCTGACAGCGAGGAGGCCGTAGCCGGGCCGCCTCTACCTCAGTCTTCCCATCAGCGCCGGGAGTTGCAAGACCTGGTGGGGGGCGAGCTCCGGGACAAACCGTGGCAACATCAGAAGTATTCTGCCGACAGTGCTCTATGGCAGGGTGCCGCACTACGGCGTCGACAGCACCATCGCCGGTCGAACGTGTCTCTGGGCGTATGTACTGTGGACCTGAGTGGCCCTCATGAGCCAACGCCCCGGCCAGGAGGACAGATTACAAAAGATCCGTGTCATTATTTCTTGGTCTTAACAGTGAGGCCAGATGAGACAGCATCTTCTTGTGACGTGGCTGTGCAGACTTCTGGGCCAGACGGAGGCCAGGAGCAGGCGGGCGGAACTGCCGGGCAGACGTCGCCGCGACCGGCTCTGATCTACGTCGCCCTTCTGGGCGCGAAGAGCGAGGCCCCGAAGGCAGTGCAACATCTGCTCGCCCAGGTCAACAATGACCACGCCAACTTCCCGACCGAGATCGTGTTCCGCTTGCACAGTGACCAGGGGTCCGAGTTCATGAACGAGGAGCTCAGCAACTTCTGCTCCTACCACGGCATCCACAAAACATCGACAGCAGGCTACGACCCTAACGGGAATGCCTCTGCCGAGTCGGCCGTGGGCATCTTGAAGCGCAGGGCCCGGTGCCTCTTGAGCGGCAGCAGACTTCCGACCACCTGGTGGGGAGTAGCGACACTTGCAGCAGCTCAGTTGTGCAGAGCAGACGCTGGACTGGGAGAGTACCCTCGGATACCTTTCGGTACCAGGGCGATGTTGGTGCACGACCCTCCTCCGAGAAACGCCTTTCTGCCACGCGCAGAGCCAGCAACGGTGTTCGGCCCCAGCAGCACTGTCCCGAACGGGATGTGGACGTACCAGCGAGGCGCGGTGAAGGTCAAGACCAACTTGCAGCCCCAGGGTTTGAACGAGGAAGAGCTCAATTGGGTCAAGATCAACATGAGCAACTGGGATCCGCCTGACGCTCCACTGCCTCTTCCGGAGCCAGAGAAGTACGACGCCGGAGCGGTGGTTCCTTCGTTCTTACCAGACGGAGCAGCTACGCGAGAAACAGCAACTTGCCCAGCTTGCGTGGCAATTCGCCGCAAGAGGCGGCAACTGGAACCCCATAGTCTGGTTTGGGGGGAGTGTCTCAAGGCACCGCCGCCTCCGCCAGCAGCACAAGGGCCCGTAGTCGACGTACCTGCTGAAGGACCTCCGCCGGCCGACGAGGCGGACGACGAGCCCGCGAACCATCCTCGAGAGGATCACGGTGGGCCGCCGCCGGTCGCCGCGAAGGTGGCGGCAAGCTCTGGCGAGACTCGGCGCACGTACGGGGCAACGTCCTTGAATGCCTTCTTGGAGTACCCCCATGCATGCCTTGCTCTATCCGAAGCGGCCACCTGGGGTTCAGCTGAACAAGACCTCTCGCATGTTGGCGACACAGAAGTCCCTGGCACAGAGGACACTTTGGGCCGCACTTCCGACGATGAAGACACGGAGTTGGACCTCGATGACGAGTGGGCCGTGCACGGAGGAGCTGTTGTTCCCGATATGTCTCTTGTGGATCACGCTGATCATCCGGGTCAAGCCGCTGATGACCATGATTGTAATGCCGGAGCACTTCAAGATGAACGTGGTGACGCTGACGCAGACGTGGACGAACCTTGCCCTGAGGCGCCTGCGCTGCGACGGAGGCGCAAGCAGAAGGAACGAAGACGCTTCAAACGGCAACGTCAGCAAGGACACTACTATCCCGTCTGCTTCGACTACGCCGGAGCTGCTGTTCAGGCGGCAGAAGGCCATGTCGATCTCCTGCACAAGGAGGCGCTGCAGCAACTGATCGACAAGGAGCCGGAGAAGCGGATCGTGCCGACCCAGGAGGTCGCGAAGAGCGTCGGGGCTGAGCTGATGAACTGGAAGCTCGCGGCGGAGGCGGAGTTGACCGGCAACTTCTTCGGCATGGGGGCTTTCCACAAGACGACCCCTGACGAGCTCCGCGCGCATGGGCGGCCGCTGCCGATGACGTGCGTGTGGTCCAAGAGCGACGAGAAGTACAAATGCCGAGCCTGCGTGTGCGGTAACTTCGCCGAGCCGGACCCCAAGCTGCAGTCCTGGACCGCGCAGGCCGAACCATCCTCGTTGCTCGCTGCGCTGAAGCTCGGCGCAATGCGTGGCTGGACCGTGAGCAAGCACGACGTCAAGGGCGCCTTCCTCAACGCGCACATGCCCAAAGACAAGCTCGTCGTAGTTGCCCCTCCGGCTCAGTGGGTGCGCTGGGGACTCGTGGAGGCCGGCATCAATTGGACCTTGGACAGGGCTGTGTACGGTTTGCGCGAGTCACCGAAGCTATGGGCAGAGGAGCGAGACAAGAAGCTCCGCGACTTGCGGTGGACAGGCCCGGCTTCTGGGAACAATAAATCGCATTACCTTGAACAGTGCAGTGCTGATTCGCAAGTGTGGTACATCAAGGACGCCACAGACACTTCGAAACAGGTTTTGGGTGTATTGGTCGTTTACGTCGATGATTTACTCTTGGTGACAGAGATGGGATCTACAAGATCTGCTCTCCTGGCCGCAATGGAATCGATGTGGACTCTCGCCAAGGAGGCCGTGCTGGAGGTAACCAGGCCTCTGACCTTCTTGGGCATTGACATCACTCTTCTGCACAATGGTGATATCAAGCTTCACCAGGAACGCTTCGTGGACAGTCTTTTGAAGAAGTACGGCATGGAAAACTGTAATGCCATCAAATGCGTCCAAATGGGGCCGCTGCCAGCAGAACCAGACGAACCTGCTTTGCCTGCTCTCCGGCAGCTACAAGCATATAGTGGGGAATACAACTGGCTTGCCACCAGAACGCGCCCAGACATATCATACTACACCTCGTTATTGGCATCTTCGTGCTCAAAATTCTCGTCTTGGAGTATGGAACTCGCCCAGAAGATACTCAGGTACCTGAAGGGCACTGCGTCCAAAGGGATCCTTTTGACGAGGGCAGGCAACGAAGAGTGCTTGGAAGTGTGGACAGATGCCGGGTACGCCGGTGCTGACACCCGCTCTCAGAGTGGATTGGTCGTGGTATGGGCTGGCAGCATCGTGGCATGGCGCTCTTCCAGACAGTCGGTTTCTACTCTATCGACAGCAGAGGCAGAGCTCTACAGTGCGACGCTGGGGTGGCAAATAGTGGAGGGTCTGAGGCATCTTCTCTCTAACCTCGGCGCCAAGATCCCCAAAGTGACGGTTCTCATAGACAACCGGGCTGCTCTGAGCATAGCCATGTGCGGCGCCAATTGGAGGACGCGTTATTTTGCCGTGCGTGGACACCGGCTTCACGAAGAACACGAACGTGGAGCAGCAGAGCTTCTGCACTGTCCAACATCTGGCATGATCGCGGACTGCTTGACGAAGCTCGCCGCGAACGCGGTCATCCAGGTGCTTCTCGACGCCATGGACGGTGTTTTTCCGGAGAGAAATGTCGAACTGCCAGACTCAGGAGCGCGACGGGCTGAGCACCAAGGCTCAGGGCAGGGCGCGGTGAAGCAGGACCACCATCGCACCTCCGTCTCTCCTGGACCTTGGAACCGTGGAGACATCGCAGGCGACGGCCCAGATCCGTGGAGACAGGTTTCGGCGTCGGGAAGCCAGTCGGGAGGGCGACCTTCCGATAGGCTCCCGTCGGGAGGGCAACCTTCCGATGGACGTCGTGATGCCGCTTCCTCTGCTTCGTTGGGACCAAGCGCAGGCGCCACTGGAACGGGGAGACGCTCTGTGTACGACTCTGCGACCACCCGGAAGGTCATCGAGTCTTGGAGTGACAAGCCTCCGCCTGACCAGACCATGTCTCTCAAGACAGCAGTGATTGAGTACCCCATGATGTGTCCGAACCTTGAGAACGACGATCCGCTGTGGGGGGATATTTTCAAATTGCTGTACGCGAAGTATTCGCCGGACAATTTTGACAGGTTGCCAGAGTTGCACAACAAGTACGGCGAGTGCAAGAGGGATTGGTACGCCATGTTCGTGAAGGCCAACCTCCTCGACAACGACACGCTGCGGGCTGTTCTGGGTGGTGTTCTCCAGGAGCAGACCTCAGAGGTCAAGGACGACCAGCAGGTCACGGCCACCATCCCGGAGAGCGACGAGGAGGAGCCAGCCAAGAAACGCAGGCGCGGCAAGAAACGATGCCGGCCTGGAGCGAACGACCGCCGGGCTGCGAAGGCACAGAAGGCGCAGGACGACTCACAGAGACAGTCCACGGCTGCGGCCGCCGGAGCCGCGGATGGGGGGAGCACGTGAATCCTTTGAACCCCACGTTTCTGAGTGGTCATGCGCGTCGCACCCGGATCAGTGAGCAGATTAGCAATGCAGAATCATGTGCATAGCATCTTGAGGCATGGTGTGTATTATAGTTCTGATAAACTGTTTCGGCATACGCGCGCTGGAGGCGCGACGCCCCGGGAGCTCTCGACCCCGTCCCTGCTTGGGTCGTTTCTTCTTTCCCTGGGCTCTCGACCCCTTCACGGGGTGTAGACGTCCGGAGACCTGTCGGGAGGGCTTCCTTTCGATCGGCTCCAGGACCCAAGCCATGTGAATAGCGTGTCACACAAGCAGAACTGTTTGTAGACTTTATTGCCAAAGCCATCGCCGATCTATCGATGATGCATGCATTTGTGCTGTCCGCAGCTACCTTTTTTAGTCAATGTAATAACATATTGTCTATCGCCGGTTGGCAATCCAGCTACATCTGGCACGCGCGCGCCAGCTGCTACTGCAACCGCTCTGGCTCAAGCCAAGCCGAGCGCACACTGACTGGAAAAGGTACTCGCCTTTCATCCTTCTATTCGTTCCACTGCGATCGTCATGTCAGAAAATTTACCCCTAGTAGCAGTGACAAGCCTGGGCGACGATGCCGATGGCGACGACGACGATCCAGAAACCAGGATCGAGGTCCCAAGGACGAGGAGGCCAGGGTCGAGGGTCGGGCGACGACGACGATGGGCGGCGACGACGAAAGACAACGACGATCCAAGATCGAAGGCTCCGGGTCCCAAGAACAAATGGGGGGAAACCATGGCCAGGGCTCCCCACATACCGATCTAAACGACGCTCCAAACATTCGAATTTGACATGGGCCCACCGAGACCCTGCCCCGAACCCCGAAACCCCGATCCTCCGAATGCCCGATCCTCGGGGCGCCGCGCGAATGCGGCAGAAACGCTGAGGGGGAACCAGGACCAAGACCTTTTAAAAAACAACCAGTCTAAACAACGCCCCCAAAAATGAGATGGACCCACCGAGGCCTAACCCCCAACCGATCGAAACCATCGCAGCGAAACACAACCCCCCATAAATCCACTCCTCTTCTCCCGTGAACCACCACCCAAAAAAAAATGGGCGTGTGCACGCGACGCCCTGTCCTCCTCCCCCTCCTCCTCCTCCTCCACCGTGCTCAGAAAACAAATCCCAACCTTATCGGATGCGCCGCTGCCCTCGTCAGAGGACGTTGCTCGCCGCGCCGCCTGGCCGACCGACCGACCGACCGCCTTCCACCCGACCGCTTGCCCGCCTGACCGCCTCCGCCCCAACCGCCCGACTATCCGCCCGCCCGACCGTTTCCCGACAACGGACGCCCGACGATCCGCCCGCCCGACCGTTTCCCATACGTAAGCCATATACCTCCATACACCCATATACCATATATGTATACATATATACATAAACATGCATGCATACATTCATTCATGCCTACTCTATGACCCCTATGAACCCTATGAGCCCCATGAGCCCTCTCGGCCCTATGACCCATATGAGCTCGATGAGCCTCATGGGCCCTCTAAGCCCGAGCCCGATAGACCCTATGAGCCCTATGGCCCCTACGAGCCCTCTGAGCCCCATGAGCCCTCTCGGCCCTGTGAGGCCCAGGGGCCCTCTGCATGCGTGAGCCCTATGACGCCTACGGGCCCTGCGAGCCCATGCGTGCATGAGCCTATGAGCCCTGGGACCCCGAATATGTCCTATGAGCCGAGCCCTGCAGCCCAGGGTGCCGATCGGCCATCTGTTGCAAGATGTTGACCAACGCTTGCTCGTCGTGGGAACGTTTCACGTTTCATGCGGAAATCCCACACAACATGCAACCGTACAAGTTTCAAAGTTACCCCGATCTAGAAGTTGGAGCCCCTAGGAAATCAGCATTAGTTGCTATGCTATGCTATGCTATGGTATGCCGTGCTTTGCTGCGGTATGATATGCTATGCTGGGCTATGCTATGATATGCTATGCTGCGCTATGCGATGCTACGCTATGCTAGGATGTGCTCTGCTATGCTAAAGCTCAGCGAAGCTAAGATGAAGGTAGTTTATAAGCTAAGCCAGAGCTCAGATGAAGCTAAGCTAAGCTAAGTCGAAATAAGCTAAGCCAAGATGAGATAAGCAACATAAGCTAAGGGGGCGCAGCTGGGGAACCGCGGAGCGGATGCAGGGGGAACCGCCCGGGGCGCTTCCCACTGCCCGGCCCTTTTTAAGCCCAGAGAGTAAGAACCCTTGTAGGCATAGCACAGATAAGGAATTAATGTCTTTCCTCTCTGAGATTCAAAAAAACAAAATGTTTTTTTTTTTTGTTTTTCCGATGTCGACGGGAACTTACTGTTCCGTGCAATCGCTTCCGTGCAATCGCTTGACCCACGGGGGGGAAAAACAATGATATTTTCAACATTAAGCGGTTACCCTATAGGAGTTCCAAGGCCATCTATAAATCCGCAACTTTTCGCCTTGAGGGTGCCGCTGGAGTACCAGGGCCAGCCTTTTTTTGTTTTTATTTAATGTTGGCGGAAAGTCTGCTTGTTGTGCGAATTTCCAACGAAAATATGATGTTCCGTGGGAAAGTGTCACAGATATTCTTTTCCGTGGGAAGCTTTCACGGAAAAGCAATGTTAAATTCAACATCATTTTTCCGCCTTAAGGGTGCCACTGCATGGAGTTCCAGGGCCAGCATGTTGGGTTTTTCGAATCAGATGTTGATGAAAACCCTGCCTTTCGTGAATTTGTTTCACGAAAAACTGTTCGCGGGAGATTCCAACGACACAAACAAAACTGTCGTGCGACATTTTCACGAAAACACCACGTTATCTTCAACATCAAATGTTTCGCCTTAAGGGCGCCGCTGGAGTTTCCAGGGCCAACATGTTGGGTTTTTTTTTTTTTTTTTTTTTTTTTTTTTTTTTTTTTTTTTTTTTTTTATATTAAAAAATCCGATTTTGACGAAAACATGGTTTTTCCTATAGAGAACTTCACGATAAGAGAAAGAAAAGAAAAAAATAAAACAAAACGAAGGAGGAGAGGGACAAAAAAAAAAAAAAAAAAAACGCTGGAATTTGTCATGGGCGCCGCTGAAGTTCCACAACCAACGTCATTGGTCTTCCAAATCAGATTTTGACGAAAACCTTGCTTTTCGTGTAAATTTCCCACGAACCGTTAAAACTTTTCACGAAAACAAATTGCGAATATACCACGGAAAACACAAAAAAAACAAATGTTTCGCCTCAAGGGCGCCGCTGGAGTTCCAGGGCCGATACCTTGGGTCTTCCAAATCAGACTTTGACGAACAAATTGCTTTTCGTGTAGATTTCTCACGAAAAAAACATTTGTTCGTGCGAAATTTTCACGAACACCAATTTTTCGTGCGATGATTCCACGAAAAACACTTAAACATATTTGTTTCGCCTTAAGGGTGCCGCTTGAGTTCCAGGGCCAACATGCTGCTTTTCGAATTAGACTTTCACGAACATTGTCTTTTTCGTGAAAATTTCGCACGAAAAAAATGTTGTTTTTTCTTCGTGGAGATTTTGCACAAAAACATGTGATTATTCGTGAAAATTCTGCGCGGAAGAATGTTTTTCGTATAGATTCTTGACGAAACCAATGAAACATCATGTTTCACCTTAAGGGCGCCGCTGGAGTTCCAGGTCCAATATGCTAGGTTTTCCAAGTCAGATTTTCACGAAAATCTTGGTTTTCGTGTAAATTTCACACGGAAAAAAAAAAATCGTTGGAAATTCCCACGAAAACGCGAACCAATTGGTTTCGTGGAAATTTCTCACGGAAAAAAACATTTTTTCGTGAGAAATTTCCACGAAACAATAGTTGTCGTCAAAATCTGATTCGAAAAACCCAGCATGTTGGCCCTGGAATTCCAACGGCACCCTTAAGGCGAACAAATTAATTCTTGGTGTTTTTTGTGGAATCCTCGCACGGCAAACTGGTGTTCGTGAAATTTTCTCATGAAAAAAATAAAGAAAAAATCGTAAGAAATTTAAGCGAAAAGCATTTTTTCGTCAAAATCTGATTTGGGAAACCGAAGGTGTTGGCCCTGGAACTCAAGCGGTGCCCTTAAGGTGAAAAAATTGATTTTGAAATTGACATGGCTTTTTGGAAACATTAGCACGGAAACAACTAGTACAATAATTCCACGAACAAGTTTTGACACATGTTTTGCCATTAAGCTGCACTACACACCACTTTACTTTTTTATAAAAACAACTTCAACTCTATCGATACCCATATGCGAAAGAACATGAGTTTGGAATGAACATACTTTTTTCGCGCAACCTTTTCACGAACACCTGGTGCGACAGCAAACCCTGCCAGCTGGGTGCCGCGACCCCGGCGCGCCTCTGCCAATCTTGAGCTGCAGCTCTACCGAGGCGCCGCAGCTTGGCCCTGCCCAGCTGCCGATCCTCAAGGTGCTGGACGTACTGCGTGATCAACGCGCTGAACGAGATGGCGGGCGGCCCTGTGCCGTCGGGCGCTGGACCAGTGGTCCCATCGGCGGGCCAGATACGGCGCCTCGTGCGCCGGCGGGCCGCCGCGCGAGCTGCGGGGCCCCCTCCGGAGGGCATGGGCGGCGAGGGGGCCCTGAGCGAGCTCCTCGCCAAACGAGGGCACGGCGGCGAGCCGGCCACCCTCGCGCCCCTCGAGCTTGACCTCTTGTCCGTGCCTCCGGAGGGCCACAGGCCGCGGGGCCTCGGGGAGGTAGCTGGAGATGCTGTCGCGCGAATCGCCGAGGGGCTGAAGAGCAAGATCCTGCCTGAAGAGGAGGCAGGGTGGAAACGAGAGGAGCGTGGAGTGAGACGCTGCTACAGCGATCCCCTGCTGCGAGACCGACGTTATTGAATCGCTTCGCTCAGTCCGCCGGCCCGTATTGTGCCATCGCTGGTTCTTGGGGGGTCTTGGGGGCCCTTGGAAGCTTCGTGGGGGCTTCTTGGGAACTTTGGGAGGCCTCGTGGATGGCTCTCGGTGGGCCCTCTTGGTGGTCCCTTTGGGGGGGGGTCTGCCTGGCCTCTTGGGGGCCTCCTGGGAGCTTCCTGGGGGTTTCTTGGGGGCCTCTTGGAGTTTTCTTTCGGCCAGTTGAGGGCCTCTTGGGGCCCTCTTGGGGGCTTCGTGGGGCTACTTGGGGGCTCGTGGGGGCATTTCGGGGGCGCGCGTGGGCGGGGGGCGAAAAAAAATCCGTTCAGGTTGCCCCTGTGGACCTCAATCATTGTTGGACCGTCTTCAGGGTTTCTTGGGCCTTCTTGGAGCGCTCTTGGGCCGTCTTTGAGCGGTCTTGAGGGTCTCTCGGGCCGTCTTGGGGTGATCTTGGGGGCCTCTTGGGCCGCCTTGAAAGGTGTGAAAGACGAAGAGGCGGATATGTTAAAACACGCACGTTGTCCGAAGGGAATGAGACGGTTTTTGTTTGTGGGAGCCCTCTTGGGACGCCGCGCAGGGACTTCTTGGGGCGTCTTGAAGGCCTGTTGAGCCGTCTTGAGGCCATCGTAGGCGCTTGGGGGTGATATTTCGGCGTTTCCCGGCTCTCCTGGGCCGTATGGAGGGCTTCTCGGGCCCCTCTTGGACCGATTTGGAGCCCTCCTGGGCTCCGAAAAAGAGTTCTTGAGGGTTTGTTGGACCTTCTTGGAGCGCTCTTGGGCCGTCTTCGAGCGGCCTGGAGGGCATCTCGGGCCGTCTTGGGGTGATCTTGGGGGCCTCTTGGACCGCCTTGAAAGGTGTGAAGGACGAAGAGGCAGATATGTAAACAATGCACGTTGTCCGAAGGGAATGAAACGGTTTTTGCTTGTGGGAGCCCTCTTGGGACGCCGCTTAGGGACCTCTCAGGGACCTCTTGGGGCGTCTTGAAGGCTTGATGGGCCGTCTTGAGGCCGTCGTAGGCGTTTGGGAGTGATATTTCGGCGTCTCCCGGCTCTCTTGGACCGTCTGGAGGGCTTCTCGGGCCCCTCTTGGACCGATTTGGAGCCCTCCTGGGCTCCGAAAAAGAGTTCTTGAGGGTTTCTTGGGCCTTCTTGGAGCGCTCTTGGGCCGTCTTTGAGCGGTCTTGAGGGTCTCTCGGGCCGTCTTGGGGTGATCTTGGGGGCCTCTTGGATCGCCTTGAAAGGTGTGAAAGACGAAGAGGCGGATATGTAAACAATGCGCGTTTTCCGAAGGGAATGAAACGATTTTTGCTTGTGGGAGCCTTCTTGGGGCGCCGCTTAGGGACCTCTTGGGGCGTCTTGAAGGCCTGTTGGGCCGTCTTGAGGCCGTCGCAGGCGTTTGGGAGTGATATTTCGGCGTCTCCCGGCTCTCTTGGACCGTCTAGGCGACCGTGCTCCCCAGGATGTGGCGGACGACATCGCAGCAACACTTCCTACGTGGGGGCTCGTGCAATGCCAGCGCTGGGCAAAACATCTCGGCTTCGTCCTCGGCCCTGGCCGGGGGGGGCGGAGCTGGGCAGCGGCCGTGGAGAACGCTCTGGCGCGAGCTCGCCTTTGGAAGAATGTCGCTGTTGGGCTGCAGTTCGCCGCGGCGGTCTGCCGCGTCCACGTCGCATCCGCCTTCATTTTCCTGCTGCAGCTGGACGAGCTGCCCGCCAGTTGGCCGTCTACTGAAGCGCGTCTTTTTCGCGCATTGGTTCCTGGCCCGTACAACTGGAGCGAGGCATCCGATCTGCACGGCCTGCGCCGGGACTTCGGTTTCAAACAGGAGTTCGCCAACTTGCAGCATCTCTCCCTGGCAGCGAAGTTCCGTGTCCTGCATAGGGAGGCTCGCGCCAGGGGGGTCTTCGGTGTCGTTCCTGGCTCCGACGGCTGGCATCTGCGGCAGCAGCATCGCCGCGCGTCGTGCGCCAAGCGAGATGGTCGAATTGGTTCGAACGTTTTGCCGCTCGATAGATTCTGCAGCGGAAAGAGTCCGACAGGCTGGCATCTCCTTGGCTAGGGCGCATGAGCGAGCGACAGGCAGTGCCGCGCGACCATGGACGCAGGCGCAGGAACATATATCCGTAACGAGGCTTCAGCTCGCCATTTGCGAGTTGCTGCAGGGGCGGGACCACCATCGCAACCCTGAGAGCCGCATGCGCGCAAAGCTCGAGCACTGGGTGGTGCCGTTGTTTCCCTGGTTGCGCGCGCAACGTGCCGTAGGAATGCTTCGGCGGCTCGCGGCTTTGGTGCCTCCTCGCGTGACGGCAGCAGTCATCCGCACGCTGTGATCTGGGTGGTGTACGAGCCGGCAATTTGGCGGCAGAGCTGCTTGTTTGTACTGCGGGATGGAGGACAGCGGCTCGGTGGAGCATGCTTCAGTCTGTGGTAGACTGGCAAGATTTGGAGCCAGCTATTTTCGTCTCCCGTGCGTTGCGGAGGTCGGGCCACGGCGGCTCTCCTTCTTGTTGCTGGATCCGCCGTCGGAGCTCTCAGACGTGCGTCTTCGTTTGGGGTCTCTGAGAGTGGCTGCAGCGTGCCGCCTACACTGCCGATGTCGCCATCAACGGGCGGCGCTGCGCGGTGAACACACTGTTCGCCGCGCGCTGGAGCAGGCTATCCGGGAGGCTGTCCAGGGACATCGCGGGGCCACAACGACGTTCGATTCACGGTGGTCCTGAACATCTGTGCTGGTGCTTCGCGCGGCCTGCGCTTGCTGTGTAGTTTTGCCGAAACTTTTGAGGCAAAACATTTGTTTGTATTTCCTCCTCCCTGCCTCCTCCTTTCTCCTCTGTGCCCCCCCCTTTTTCCTCGTACCCAGGCGCAGGCGCGCAGCTTGTTCGTGCGCGCCGTGTATCGGCCACGCGGCGGGGACAGCAGATGGCGCCGTCGAGCTAAGGGGAGCAAGATTTGTCCGCTCCCGTTTTGCCGTAACGGTCCGGGCCGGGCAGCGCGGCTGGCAGCCAGCTGGCGCTAGCCACACGCCTCCCCCTGGGGGCTCCACGCTAGCTTGGGGGGGCAGGCAGGGGACCGACCCTCCCCCTTTTTCCCTCCCCGCCTCTCCTGCTCCTTGTCCTCTGGCCCCTCCTCCTGCCCTTCCGCCGCTCCTGCTGTCGTGTTCCCCTGCCTCTCTTGTCCCTCCTCCTGCCCTTGCCTCGCTCCTTTCCCTTCCCGTCGGTGTCGTCTCGGCGGCCCCCTGCTTCCCTTTGGGTTTGCGGCCCCCCGCGGGGGTGGCGCATGAGAGAGTCGTGGCGGCTGCACGGTGGCAGCAGTAGGGCCATTGCGGGTGGCTGCACGGCAGTCTCATGCCGTAGGAAAGGTTGGCCAGCAGTCCAGAGTGGAGTTCGCTTGTGAGTCAAGTCCTCGCCTTTCCTCCTTCTTTTGTGGTCCTTCCTTCACCGCCGCTTTGCCGTGCAATCGTTTCCGCCTGCGGGCCGCTACGAACTTACAGTACATTCGTATCGCCGTCTGGGGCCAGGCATTTTGGGTTTGCCTGCCCATTTTGATAGTTGTTTCTCTCTCTCTCTCTCGCTCTCGCGTCCTTTTCGTTTCCCTCCCCCTTCGCGTTTGTTTCTCGGGGAGGCCAAGGGTGCATGGGCACCCCGGCGTGTAATTGGCGTCTGCGTGCCGTTGGCACGGCCAGGGCGTACTGCCAGGCTACCGGGTGCCCGGGGCATGGAGCCACTCCCCTCCCGGGTTACGCCCTTGGCCCGCGCTCCCGCGTTTGACAGTGGCGCCCGCACGGCGTTGATAAATCCAACCGCTGGAGCGCATCATTGCCCAGTCCACCGCCTCGTCTCGTGAGTGCGGGTCTCATGTGCAGAGTGCCTGCTTGGGATGGCGTTCGCAGTTTTACATCCATTCCTCTTCCTCTTCGGCCGTTTGTTTTTCCCTCTCTCCTCCCTCCTTCCCTCCTCCCCCCCCCGGGCTTCGGTGGTGTCGCTCTGTGGGTGCCGGTTGTGCCGGCTGTTCGGACGACGAGTCCACGCTGAGCACTCCTTGTGTCGCTAGGTTCGCGCAGGCCGTTGTCCCCCTCCTCTCCTCCTCGTCCTCCCCCTCGTCCTCCCATCTTCTTACCCCTGTGGCTGTCATTGGTTATGTGGAATGGGGGAATCCTGAGCATGGCCCAGTGTCGATGCTGTCGCGTTTCACCTCTGTTTTGGTGGCGGTGCTTCCGTGGTGTTACCCGGATACCCCCATGGAGGACATGCGAATTCCTGTGCTCATTTTCCTTGACTTGCCATTTGTCGCTCCCGATCTCTGCCGCTGTAGAGCCTCGCTGCCGTACGGTTTGAATTGCTATCGCCCCGTTGAGGGGAAGCGGATTGAATACGGTTTCGGAGCTGGAGCGGAGAGTGGGGGGCGGGCGTTTGCTGCGAGAAAAATACCCAGAGACGTACCCAGCCCTTTTCTATACATGTGGCGATTCTATTCAGCAGCATTCGGAGTGCGCAACAAGAGCACCCAGCAGTGATGTCAGAACAGCGCAGCAAGAAGAGGAACGGCAAATATAAGAAAAGGAAACACAGGGCGTTGAAAGAAACATAGGTCCCGAAGTGGTCCGCGTGGGACGTACCTCCGCTGGGCCTCCCAGGAGCCCACGAAAGTGGCGACAGTTGCGGAGATCGCAAGCCCCCCAGGGGGCGGCGAGGTCCCGAGGTGGTCCGCGTGGGACGTACCTCCGCCGGGCCTCCCAGGAGCGCACGAAAGTGGCGACAGTTGCGCAGATCGCAAGCCCCCCAGGGGGCGGCGAGGTCCCGAGGTGGTCAGCGTGGGACGTGCCTCCGCTGGGCCTCCCAGGAGCCCACGACAGTGGCGACAGTTGCGCAGATCGCAAGCCCTCCAGGGGGAGGCGAGGTCCCGAGGTGGCCTCCGCTGTGCCTCCCAGGAGCCCACGAAAGTGGCGACAGTTGCGCAGATTGCCAGCCCCCCAGTTGGCGGCGAGGTCCCGAGGTGGTCCGCGTGGGACGTACCTCCGCTGGGCCTCCCAGGAGCCCACGAAAGTGGCGACGGTTGCGCAGATCGCAAGCCTCCCAGGGGGCTGCGAGGTCCCGAGGTGGTCCGCGTGGGACGCACTTCCGCTGGGCCTCCCAGGAGCCCACGAAAGTGGCGACAGTCGCGCAGATCGCAAGTCCCCCAGGGGGCGGCGAGTTCCCGAGTTGGTCCGCGTGGGACGTACCTCCGCTGGGCCTCCCAGGAGCCAACGCAAGTGGCGAGCCCCCCAAGGGGGGCGGCGAGGTCCCAAGGTGGTCTGCGTGGGACGTACCTCCGCTGTGCCTCCCGGGAGACCACGAAAGTGGCGACAGTTGCGCAGATCGCAAGCCCCCCAGGGGGCGGCGAGGTCCCGAGGTGGTCAGCGTGGGACGTACCTCCGCTGGGCCTCCCAGGGACCCACGAAAGTGGCGACGGTTGCGCAGATCGCAAGCCCCCCCAGGGGGCGGCGAGGTCCCGAGGTGGTCCACGTGGGACGTACATCCGCTGGGCCTCCCAGGAGCCCACGAAAGTGGCGACAGTCGCGCAGATCGCAAGCCCCCCCAGGGGGCGGCGAGGTCCCGAGGTGGTCCGCGTGGGACGTGCCTCTGCTGTGCCTCCCAGGAGCCCACGGAAGTGGCGACAGCTGCACAGATCGCAAGCCCCCCAGGGGGCGGCGAGGTCCCGAGGTGGTCCGCGTGGGACGCGCCTGCCTCCCAGGAGCTTACGAAAGTGGCGACAGTTGCGCAGATCGCCAGCCCCCCAGTTGGCGGCGAGGTCCCGAGGTGGTCCGCGTGGGACGTGCCTCGGCTGGGCTTCCCAGTAGCTCACGAAAGTGGCGACGGTTGCGCAGATCGCAAGCCTCCCAGGGGGCGGCGAGGTCCCGAGGTGGTCCGCGTGGGACGTACCTCCGCTGGGCCTCCTAGGAGCCCACGAAAGTGGCGACAGTTGCGCAGATCGCAAGCCCCCCAGGGGGTGGCGAGGTCCCAAGGTGGTCCATGTCGGACGTACCTCCGCTGTGCCTCCCGGGAGCCCACGAAAGTGGCGACAGTTGCGCAGATCGCAAGCCCCCCAGGGGGCGGCGAGGTCCCGAGGTGGTCAGCGTGGGACGTACTTCCACTTGGCCTCCCAGGAGCCCACGAAAGTGGCGACAGTTGCGCAGATCGCAAGCCCCCCAGGTGGCGGCGAGGTCCCGAGGTGGTCCGCGTGGGACGTGCCTCCGCTGGGCCGCCCAAGGGGCCCACGAAAGTGGCGACAGTTGCGCAGATCGCAAGCCCCCCCCCCCCATGGGAACGGCGAGGTCGCGGGGTGGTCCGCGTGGGACGTACCTCCGTTGGGCCTCCCAGCAGCCCACGAAAGTGGCGACAGTTGCGCAGATCGCAAGCTCCCCAGGGGGCGGCGAGGTCCCGAGGTGGTCCGCATGGGACGTACCTCCGCTGGGCCTCCCAGGAACCCACGAAAGTGGCGACGGTTGCGCAGATCGCAAGCCCCCCAGTTGGCGGTGAGGTCCCGAGGTGGTCCGCGTGGGACGTGCCTCCGCTGGGCCTCCCAGGAGCCCACGAAAGTGGCGACAGTTGCGCAGATCGCAAGCCCCCCAGGGGGCGGCGAGGTCCCGAGGTGGTCCGCGTGGGACGTGCCTCCGCTGGGCCTCCCAGGAGCCCACGAAAGTGGCGACAGTTGCGCAGATCGCAAGTCCCCCAGGGGGCGGCGAGTTCCCGAGGTGGTCAGCGTGGGACGTGCCTCGGCTGGGCCTCCCAGGAGACCACGAAAGTGGCGACAGTTCCGCAGGTCGCAAGCCCACCAGGGGGCGGCGAGGTCCCGAGGTGGTCCGCGTGGGACGTACCTCCGCTGGGCCTCCCAGGAGCCCACGCAAGTGGCGACAGTTGCGCAGATCGCAAGCCGCTGGGCCTCCCAGGAGCCCACGAAAGTGGCGACAGTTGCGCAGATCGCAAGTCCCCCAGGGGGCGGCGAGGTCCCGAGGTGGTCCGCGTGAGACGTCCCTCCGCTGGGCCTTCCAGGAGCCCACGAAAGTGGCGACAGTTGCGCTCGTGGGCGTTTGCTGCGAGAGAAAACAAGGTGAGCTATCATGATGGATGCATGCGGCATATAGAGTGATGAGCATTCGGGTAACATGATTGTCGTGGTTGTTGTTGCTGTCGTTGTTGTTGTTGTTGTTGTTGTTGTTGTTGTTGTTGTTGTTGGTGTTGTTGTTGTTGTTGTTGTTGGTGTTGTTGTTGTTGTTGGTGTTGTTGTTGTTGGTGGTGCTGTTGTTGTTGTGGTTGTTGTTGTTGTTGTTGTTGTTGTTGTTGTTGTTGTTGTTGTTGTTGTTGTTGTTGTTGTTGTTGTGTTGTTGGTGTTGTTGTTGCTGTCGTTGTTGGTGTTGATGTTGTTGAAGGTGGTGGTGTTGTTGTTGTTTTCGGTTTGTTGTTGTTGTTGTTCTCGAGGATCGTGGCCCTAGCCCCACAGAGGGCTCCTCCGAAGTTTCATTTCGGCTCGATCCTCAATGAGGATCGTGGCCCTGGCCCCACAAGGAGCTCCACCGAAGCTTCATTGCGGCACACCCCTCTCGAGGATCGTGGCCTTGGCCCTACAGGGAGCTCCACCGAAGTTCCACCGTGGCCCTGGCCTGCCCTGGCCCACAGGGAGCTTTCGGCGAGGCCACCCTACAGGGAGCTCCACCGAGGATCGTGGCTTTTGCCCCACAGGGAGCTCCACCGAAGGGTCATTTCGGCACTTCCCTCTTGAGGATCGTGGCCCTGGCCTCACAGAGGGCTCCTGCCAAGTTTCATTTCGGCACGACCCTCAATGAGGATCGTTGCCCTGGCCCCACAAGGAGCTCTACCGAAGCTTCATTTCGGCACACCCCTCTCGAGGATCGTGGCCTTGGCCCTACAGGGAGCACCACCGAAGTTCCATTTTGGCACAACCGGCAATGAGGATCGTGGCCCTGGCCCCACAGGGAGCTCCACCGAAGCTTCATTTCGGCACACCCCTCTCGAGGATCGTGGCCCTGGCCCCATAGAGGGCTCCACCGAAGTTTCGTTTCGGCACAACCCTCAATGAGGATTGTGGCCCTGGCCCCACAAGGGGCTCCACCCAAGGTTCATTTAGGCACACCCCTCTCGAGGATCGTGGCCTTGGCCCTACAGGGAGCTCCACCGAAGTTCCATTTCGGAATACCCCTCTACAGGATCGCTGCCCTGGCCGCACAGGGAGCTCCACCGAAGCTTCATTTCGGCACACCCCTCTCGAGGATCGTGGCCCTGGCCCCACAGAGGGCTCCACCCAAGTTTCATTTCGTCACAACCCTCAATGAGGATCGTTGCCCTGGCCCCACAAGGGGCTCCACCCAAGGTTCATTTCGGCACACCCCTCTCGAGGATCGTGGCCCTGGCCCCACAGAGGGCTCCACCGAAGTGTCGTTTCGGCACAACCCTCAATGAGGATCGTGGCCCTGGCCCCACAAGGGGCTCCACCGAAGCTTCATTTCGGCACACCCCTCTCGAGGATCGTGGCCTTGGCCCTACAGGGAGCTCCACCGAAGTTCCATTTCGGAATACCCCTCTACAGGATCGCTGCCCTGGCCGCACAGGGAGCTCCACCCAAGGTTCATTTCGGCACACCGCTCTCGAGGATCGTGGCCCTGGCCCCGCAAGGAGCTCCACACCCCTCTCCCCAAGAGGGCCCCAAGATTGCTCAAGAGAGCCCCAGGAAGGTCCAAGAGGCGCCCATGACAACCCAAACGGGCCCTCAAAGGGCTCCTTGATGGATGAAATTCAGTTGATCCTTCGAGCTCCCCCCCCCCACGAGCCCCCCAAGAGGCTCCCAAGAAGCCCCCAAGATGCCCCAAGAGGTCCCCAAGACGCTTGCGAGAGTACCCAAGAAACCCCCAAGGGGCCCACAAGGGCCGTCCAAGAGGCCCCAGGAGCCCCCCAGAACGCCCCCAGGGGACCCCAAGAGGCCCCAGGAGGGCCTCTGAGAGACTTCTTCAAGAATCCGTAATGTGCATCTACGAGAGGCCGTTGGTCCACGTTCCTGGGGCGCCGCCTGATCGGCACAAGCCAGGCTAGAACCTAAGAGCGCGAAACACGCGAGTGTTCCATATTCATGTGCAGTTTGGATGCAACGTGCAGAAACCATATCCAGTTGCGTGCGGCAAGTCCAGTCACATACAAGCGCAACAGTTTGCGTTGCGACTGCTCGAATGACACTGATGAAGTCGGTGAGGACGCTGACGATTGTGAGGATGGTGATGCTGATGATGATGATGATGATGATGGTGATGATGATGCTGATGATGATGTTGATGACGGCGATGATGATGATAATGATGACGATGGCGATGACGACGATGATGATGACGAGGTTGATTATGATGATTATGGTGATGCATAAGAAGCGTATGATGATGCTGATAATGCCGATGATGTTGATGGTGGTGATGATGATGGTACTGATGATGATGACGATGCTGATGATGGTGATGATGGCGATGACGGTGATGGTGACGGTGATGGTGATGGTGATGGTAACGATAATGATGATGATGATGATGATGATGATGATGATGATGATGATGATGATGATGATGATGATGGTGTTGTTGATGTTGATGATGCTAGTGATGACATTGGTGCTGATTATGATGATGCTGATGATGGCGATGGTGATGATGTTGATGATGACGATGATGGTGCTGATGGTGGTGATAATGATTATGACGCTGCTGGTGATGGTCATGATGGTGCTTGTGTTGCTGGTGATGAGCATGCTGATGATGATGACGATGCTGACGATGCTGACACTGATGATGATGCTGATGCTGATGCTGCTGATGTCGATGGCGGTGACGGTGATGATGATCGTGATTGTTACGATGATGGCGATGATGATAATGATGATACTGATGATGATGATGATGATGATGATGATGCTGATGATGATGATGATGCCGGTGAGCATGTTGCTGATTCTGATGATGATGTCGATGCTGACGAGTATGATGATGCTGCTGATGACGACGATGATGCTGCTGATGATGATGATGATGCTGATGATGGTGTCAATGATGATGGTGATGCTGCTGATGATGATGAAGATGATGATGCTGATGATGATGATGATGGTGATGGTGATACTGCTTGGTGATGATGAGGAGGATGATGATGGTGATGTTTTTTTGCTGCTGATAATGATGATGCTGATGATGATGTCAATGATGATGGTGATGCTGCTGATGATGATGAAGATGATGATGCTGATGATGATGATGGTGATGGTGATACTGCTTGATGATGATGATGAGGAGGATGATGATGGTGATGTTTTTTGCTGCTGATAATGATGATGATGCTGATGATGATGATGATGATGATGATGATGATGATGATGATGATGATGATGATGATGATGATGATGATGATAGTGATTTTGGTGATGATGATGGTGATGGTGATGGTGCTGGTTATGATGATGGTGCTGATGATGCTGCCTGCTGTGGTTTCTTGTGGAGCTATTGGGGAGCCTCTTCGAGGCAGTTTTGATGCATCGTTTGGGCCTCCTGAGGGCCTCTTGGGTCCTCTCGGGCGCCTGCTGGCGCTCTCGTCCCCCCCCTCGGGGCTGAAGGCTCGACATCTCAGTTCGTGTTCCCCTTCTCGGGGCCCTCTTAAGCCGTCTTGGGCGCCTCTTGGACCCTCTTGGGGCCCTCTTGGGCCGTCCTGTGGCACTCTTGGGTGCCTCGTGTGCCGTCTTGGGCATATCTTGGGTCGCTTCGAACAACCAACATGCGACTTTGCAAAACAAAAAACAATTTGAAGGAATGTGGCGATGCTGGCTTCTCGGGGTCAGTGCTCTTGGGGCTCTCTTGGGCCGTCTTGGAGCCACCTTTGGCCATCTTGGACCCATCGTTGGTCCTCTTGGCGGCATTGGTGGCTTTCCTGGGCCTTCTTCGTGGCCTTGGGAACCTCGAGGGGGGCGCCACTACCGTCCAGAGAGCCTCGGAAGAGGAGGCGGTGCATGGGAGGGGATGCTTCGAGAGGGGGGCCCGCCGAAGACTACATAAACCATGCCTGACAGACTTGGCATAGCACGCCTTAACGTGCTTGGGGGCACGGTGTTTGACATAGAGATACTCCGCATTTAAATTCGTATCATAAATGCAACTGGGGACTGGGTCCCCTGGCCCAGGGGTGGCCCTCTTTCCTACTCCCCCCCGCAGACCACTGTCCCCGAGGGTTCTGGGGGTCCTTTTGGAGCCTTTTGAGGCTATTTCGGCTTCCAGAGACGTGCGAGATGGCCCAGGGGACGCCCAGAGGCTGCCCACATTGCCCAGCCAGGAAACTCCAAGGTACTTCCAGGATGCCCGAAAGACCACGAGATGCTACAAGACATGCTCCCAGAAGCCCGCCCCAAGAAAGAATGTCCCAGACGTTTTCAAAATGTCAAAGGCATTGGGTGTGCTAACTTCGTTTGGGTTTTATGTGCTTCTCCTGCAGAGTGCTTTGGGAGCGCTGTAGAAGACCCCAGGGCGGCCCACAACGCCCACAGAAAGTCCGCAGACGGCCCCAGAACGCTCCCCGAGGATGATCCCAAGACTGCCTGGGAGAGCCTGCGAAAAGGGCAATCGAGCCCCAATACAGCCCAAGAGAGCAGACATTCAGCTCAAGAAGGCTAACGAAGAGCCGCAAGACGCGTAGAGACCGCCCAGGAGTTCCCTAGAACTTTCCAGAGGCCAACTTGCTCTTCGAACCTGACCCCTCAATCTCCCCCTTTTCCCTATATCCTGACAGTGCCTGCATGATGTTTTAAGGCTGCTGTCTTTCCGTCCTCCGTCGTTCACCGCTTCTTTACTTCTGCACGTGCTCCGCCAGTCAGCGTGACAGCGCGTGCATTCTGCTAGGAGGCAGCTCAAGCAGCCCGTTGCAAATTTCTCCAGGAAAAGGTTGGTCAAGCCTCTCAGGGAACATTGCTCGAATTGAGAGGAGGAGGGTGACGAGGAGGGCGGGACGGAGCACGAAGGCAGAATGCTTTCAGTTTTCTCCAGTCGGACGTTATTCGGTCCCGGGCGAGTGCGAGGAGACGCAGGATGAGGAGGGGGAGGACGAGCAGGACCAGAAAGATGGGGAGAAGGAGGTGCTGCCTTACTACCCTCTTGGCCGCTCTTCGCAGCGCCCGGCATTCCTTGCCGACCCTACAGGCAGCATCTTCGGAGTCGACTAGGGCGTAAGCGCGCGTAGCGCTCATGGTTTTAGTTTGAGATAACGACGATACGAATGTAGCGCGTCTGATGTCCCACATCCCAGGCGGAATCTAAGCTGTGTTGGTGCTGGCCTGTCCTCAGCCCCAGCGTCTTGGAGCCGTTTCAGGATGAGTGCCGAGATAAGTTTGTGGGCCACACATAGCAAACTGCTTGGGCGATAGTTGTCGCAATTATCGAGGGCCCCTATAAAACGTTAGACTAATCGATTTGTTCCATTCTGTTTGGACGGCCTCTTCTTCCCAACCTGTGTTGCGTAAATCCGTCACCCATTCGAGCCGACCAGGGTCTGTAGCAATTGCGCTCCAAAACTCTGCCAGTCAATGCGCCCCTCCTCACCACCAGGTTCCTGCCCGTTTCACCCGTCCTGCTTGTTTCTCACTGGTTGCTTCTTTCCTTGCAGCTTAACACTTTGTGGTTCAGACACAGCCGAAAAAGGAGCGCGGCCGCGCGTGTCGGCTGGCGGGCCGGCCTCCTCCCTTCAGTGCTATCTCTGTTGCGTGTTTAACGGCATTATCCTTTCTTGCCCACGTCTCAGTTGTTCCGAGGCAGTGCAGAACGACCAAAGTTGACTGCATCATATGTGATCCCCAATTGGGCAAAGTTCTTCGTCGCGAGACGTGACCGCACGATGCCCGGGGAACCGAAGACAGCGGTTAGAAAACACGCCGAAAAAGAGCAGTGCGTTCAGTTGACGTTGCCTCTTACAGTAAACGAGGATAAATCGGCAGAGCTGCTTTCGAACAAACATTGGATTAGGCAGTCCCGCGGAACATCCGTTGGGGCGCTTCATTCGGTTCTCGAAGGATGGCAAATTCCTCCATCCGACCCAGAACACGCGGGAAATGTGAAGACGACAAATGTCGGCATATATTCTGTTGCGTGCCCAGATGTCAATCCTGCGACCCACCTGAGATACGCAATGGCGGAAGAAACCTTTTGTGAGGGGCACCGGGATACTGTAGAAATTGTATTTTGGAGTTGTTCGATGGCCGTCACCGGTGACGGTGGTCCAACACAACATTGCGCTAATAACGTTGATAAAAAGTTGTGATGACTGTGATGCGCATCTATCATTGGAGCCCCGCCGCGTACCATGCTCACGGGGGTGGTGCTTGAACAATTGTGCGACTTGTGTTGGAAGAGGGTGAAGCTGTTGATACAGATTTCAGCGTGGAACGATTGAGAAGCAAAGAGAAAGCTGACTTGATAGATAAAGCCAGACATCAGCAATGTGAATGGGTTCCCGATCTATCGCCGATTGCGCGGCAAGACAATGCTTCGCCATGCCTTGAGCGCGACCCCTCGATGGAGAATATGCGGGAATACTTTGAGAGCACGGGTCGCAAACTCGACTTTCCACGCCCGTTTCTGGATGGAGCGGAGGAAAGGAATCATTAATTTGATCAGAGAACAAAGGAGGTCAAAGCCAAGCCATCGGCACAGCCGACGGGCAGGCCTGTTCCTCATGCGCCTAAGCCGCCTCTGCGTTTTGAAGATTCTCAGGAATCTAAACATCCGCCCCCTAAGGCTGCCAGACCCCCTGTGCCTCCGATCCCTAAGAGCCAGGGGGATATGGCGGTTGTTGGGTCGGATGACGACTCTCAGAAAGGGAATTTGGCCCCTGCGGCGCCGCCGCCAGGGGGCAGTAATTGTTGGGGACCGTTGTCAGGCAACGTGGTGAAACTGCGCCGCCCCCTCCAGCGCCCGCCCCGAAGGCAGCGGCTAAGCCGCGGAGTGCTGATCAGATTCCACTGGGAGAGGCAAAGGCGCCGCCACCAGGGGATACAGGATGAATGGGGGCCTTCTTTGAGAGAAGGGCCATCTCCCGCAATCGCAGATTCGCCGAGTATTAGAAGCCCGAAGGGCCTGCCCGCGCCTCCAACGCCTCCTCCAAGGGGCCCGCCGCGGTCCGATCCTCAACGCAACGAAGAGGCGTCGATTCCTCAGACAGAGGCACAGCCTAAGCGACCTTTGAAGGCTGAACCAGACCTGCAATCCTTGAGAGCATATGCCTCAGAAGAACTCGGTTTTCTTGAATTTGACTTCCCTGAGCCTCCTCCCGAATGGCCTGGGGAGGATGAGATTCTCAATAACTTGCGTCAGACTGATTTGTCGTTGCCTCCAAACGATCTCCTAGACAGCGACCCCGTGTCAGTAGTTATTCGGTTAGTGAAGATTCTTCTCGCCGTGCATTTTGCACCGCAGTCGAGCCGAGCGCGCTGCCACGTCGCAACGAACTCACGTTGCTCTGGCGAGTTTGCTCCGGGCGGCCGGATGCCGACCGAGCGCGCTGCCGCGTCGCAACGAACTCACGTTGCTCTGGCGAGTTTGCCCCGGGCGGCCGGATGCCGATACTGTTCGGGGGCTTACTGACGAAGAAGCACCCGTCCTGAAAATGGCACGTTGACTTGGGCGCATCGCTATCTAAACCAAGCGAGAGGAAAAGAGAATCGAACCCTCTGACAACGTTCTGCCTTATACAAATGGGGCTCATTGAATGCGCAATTCCCTTCACCTTCGACGCCCGTAGTTCGTTCCGACAGGTGAAGCCCCGGATGTCAGGATGCTGGTTGACCCGCGACGTTGACCGGCACAGCCGGCGCCAATGTTGGCGAGGGGGGGGCGGGGGGGGGCGCGGGCCCTCGCGGTTGACGGCCCTCCCGACAAAGACGACGACGGGTCGCATGCAGACGAATCGGAGAAGGAAGGGGGCCAAAACGACGATGGACTGAGGATTTCCCGTTCTGGAGAATGAAATTTATAATGCATGGTGACGAAGCGGATGCTGACGCAAGTCCCGCGGCAAGGAATTCGTTTTTTTTTTTTTTGGCGCGCGCGCTCTTCCCGCCGACGCCCGACCATCGGCAGCTCCGGCCTGAGGGGCAAGACCCACCAGGCAGAATTCGGAATATTGCCCACGCGACTTCGACCAATGATGATGAACCTTTATACCTTACGCCGTAGCAGCGAGATAACTTTCTGGAGACTATGAGTGATGAAATGCGGAAGCAGGTTTCTGATGCCCACAGGGCTGGCCCAGCACCTCCACAGTGCGGCCGTCCGTGGGCGCGCCTGCCATACGATCAAGAATGACGCACGCATGGTACAAGATCCCATATTTGCAATGCCTGAGCAGATAGCTTTGAGCCAGCGCTCAAGTTTCTTAAAGCAGAGTTCGTGTCGGACGACCAGCCAGACTCCTTTCCATAGGAGGTTGATAATGCACTGGCTCCCCTGATACAGCCGCATGGCGCTACCGGCGCAGCCAAGTACGCGGAGGCAGGGTTCCTAAAGGATAGCCACAGGACTGCCACGCTGGGAAGTTCAGTTCCCTGGCGGAAGAGCAGCCGCCGATCTCATGTACAAGCGCAAGGCATAAGCGAGCGCGTGGTGCACATGGCGAGACATTGCGCTGAATATGCCCGATCATCGGGCGGGTGGGTGTATGTAGGTGACCTCGTCCAGAAGATGACCATTGATGGTACTTCACATGCCACTACTGCTCTTTCGATGCACGCTTTCACGATGGTGCCATCAGGAGAGATTGATGTTCTCGGCATTCGGGCTGATGATATGCGGATCATTGGCAGAACGCAGATGCATGCGCAATGGAGTTCTGTCCTGAACCCAG
This sequence comes from Prorocentrum cordatum, assembly GCA_963575745.1. Lineage (NCBI taxonomy): Eukaryota > Dinophyceae > Prorocentrales > Prorocentraceae > Prorocentrum > Prorocentrum cordatum. The sequence goes on from CAUYUJ010015352.1 coordinate 225,041, forward strand.
ACGCCTCACACGACACAGTCGTCGATGAGGAAAACGGAGATCTAGTCATCAATGTTGATAGAGCGGAACGGGCCAACAAGCCCATGCCACTCTGCTTCCGCGCGTGTCAAGGACATTCTTCTTTTGCCAACAACATAGAGCGCATGTATGATCCTTGCGATGCTGGAATGGCACAGTGTCACGGACACCTGTTGCATGTTACGTCCTTGGATGCTATAAAGGAATCAGCGCTGGCAAACGGGATCGCTAAGTGCCCGAACAAATTCAGCGGATTGCGCAAAGCACTTGATTACGGTATTCTCAGATTAATACAAACGAAACGTGAGTTTCTTACGGAACATCCCCCCCGGCATGTCCCCCACTGGCTCAGCCAGCGGAAGGACGGCGAGGCCCCGCCCAATAGGGTGTATCAGGCCGAGGGCGCCGCTTCTACCGGCGGTGGACTACCCGCTCGAGGACAGTGGCCCCGTCCGATTACCCCATGTGTGTGGGATATTGATGCGACACACAATGAGCATTTGGCGTATATCATCGTTTTAAACGGACGGGTAGTGACCCGCCTTCGGCGCCGCATCTGTCGTGATGGGATTGTTGTTGCGACGGGCGAAGCACGTTTTAATGTTATTTCTCGGATTGTGCAACTGTCCGTGATCAGACAGGTTTGGAGGAATTATGTACCACAAATGATGTGGACCCTGGTCTTCTCCCAAGAGTGGTCTGCATGGGAGGTTGCCTTCTCGTCTGATACAATCAGAACGTGGATTTTCTCCGATGGAGAAATGATCGACACTGGGCGAGGTTTGCCCACCGGGGAACAAAAGGCCCTTATCGGGCGGAAGCTGTGGACTGATGATGGACGATTCATTTGTGTCAACTACCATGTTGTGCGGGCAGGTTTTGGACATTGCTTACATTGCCTCGCCAATGTCATGTATCTAACATATTTCAAGGCGAATTATCTGCAATCGACTACAGAAGATGAATTATCTGCTGCGTGGGCGACACTAGGCCTGGAGCCTCGTCGGGGGGATCCCCCAAGGGGAGGGAACCGGTCCATGGCTATTGCCGACAGACTGAAAGCAATGAGCAAGAGCTCCGCTGACGCTTGGGATAACTTGGGCAAAGTTGAACAGCGCCAGCGCCAAGTGGCTCTTGACGAGACAGCCCGTCTCAAGGTGGCATTTGCTGGAGGTACATATGAAACTTCTATGCCAGGGGCTGTTACTTTACGGTGTCCCCACAGCGCCTCGGCACAGCCGCCGGCGCGACATGAGCCTTTCTTCCAGTATCTTGAACCTCTGAAGCTTGTTGGATTTATTGATTGGTTGAAATATAAGCACGGGGATAATTGCCCCACTGCTGCACAATGGTGGCCATATATCTGGACGCAGGATCTGGATCAATATGCTCGCCCTATGACGTGTTCTGCGCTTGCTGCGTTCGATTGGGGCCGTGCGAGTGCAGACCAAATCCAACCAGAGGTGGGCTGGGCTCAGTGGGGACAAGATATGGGGGAGATGGGATTCGCTCTTCCAGCAGTGCAAGTGTTGATGGAGAACTTCGAAATGTCGATTGATGTATCCAGTGAACATATCGCACAGCGACATCACATGATCCCTCCACGCAGAGAGCTGCCATTCTGGCTTGCTATGGTCTCTATTCCTGGCTGCATGTGCGGTTGCAGCTCTGACAATACAACATGCGATAGGCCAGATGTTATCAAGACAGCAACACAACATATCATTGAGCACCTGTCGGTTGAACCACATGCTAGACCATTGGATACGGACGCGATTTATGCCGCACTGCCTGGCTTGCAGGATCTTGTATATGGGATTCTGGACCAACCGTTCCACCGTGCCCCTATTCACAGAGATTGGGAAAAGTTAGCCAGTTGTACGCGAGGTGATATTATTGTTCATGTATGCGGAGCTTCCTATTGCATTCCCCGTGCACGAGGTGCAGCGTACTTCGAGATCAGACCAACTCCTGCGGGATTCTTTTTCTTTTGATTATTTGATCCGAGCAGCATTCGATCAGTTTAATGATTGGCTCGATGGCTTTGGAAATGAGGTATCAAAGACCGCGCGACAAAACTGCTCCGACATTCGCGAGGCTATTGTTTTCATAGATGCCATGACAGAGCCCCAACAACATGCCAACATTTGTCTCGCCTAACAGCCTCTTTGGAGTCTTCAATGCTGGTAGCGCCGTTGGAATTATTAATCTTCTCGCAAAGAAAAAGAGGGGGGCGGCGCAGCCGACCCCCCCGCCGAGACAGCCCAGGTTGCGTTGCCAGCCGCTGCTGCAGCCCCAGTTGCTGAACGCATTGTTCCGCGGCGAGTCCGACCGCAATCGCGCCGGCCTTCGCGGCCGTGGTTCTCGCGCGGAGGGCAATCTCATCGCGCCGCCCCAGATTCGCCTGCGTCTGCCGGCGCAGCCGCGCCAGGCCACGAGACTGGATGGGCCGGCCCCGCCAGAGTTCGATCGTGGGGAGACGAGCCCAGGACTAAGGATTTCACACCCCAGAGACCGGCTGCTCTGCCGGGCGGCGGCTCCGCGCGCGATGGCGATGGCGCCGGGCCCGTCATGGGCGGCGTCTACGACGCGAGCTTGGATTACGAAGACAAGAGCGAGATTGGAGAGATTCAAGGCTATTGTGTACATGTTTCTAGACATCAGCCCAATACTGGCCGCGGCAAACCGCCGCAATGGTTTTGTCTTGATGAGTGCAATGATAAGTTCCGCCGCTCTTCTGGAACGTCGAGAAATTCGCGAGTGCCCGCGCCTCCGCCTGCGCCGAGGGCGAGTTCGTCGGAGAAGGGCCAGGGCAAGAGTGAACGAACTGAATGGAGCCCACCAAGTGGCTGGAGCTCAAGACGAGAATGGCACTGGGAGGACAATAGGGGGCCCAGAAGCCGTTGGAGAAGATGATAATGAAGATGGACTGCGTTCTGCACGACACAGTCGTTGCTGGACCGTACTACTTCGTGGAACGGGTGCACAAGGTGTGTATGGGCATTGAGACCTGAGCTGCGCATATTGGCTCAGGCGGGAAACGTCGGGCTTCTCCGGCCTTCGGCCCCCTGGCACCCACCGTCGAGCGGTGCAAATTTATCTTTTGGGGTCGCTCCGGTGGTTGTACATATGTACAGGCCAGGTGGGTGGGGGGTCTGGGCGGATCTACGTATCCCGCCGCGAGGGGGGTCAATGCACCCCTCCTCACCACCAGGTTCCTGCCCGTTTCACCTGTCCTGCTTGCTTCTCACTGGCTGCTTCTTTCTTTGCTTTGGACATTCCCTGCTCCTGCAGCTTAATGTGTCTCAGAGATAGCGGAAAAGGAGCGCGCCCGCGCGCGGCCGCGCGCGTCGGCCAGCGGGCCGGCTTCCTCCCTTCAGTGTTATCTCTGTTGCATGCTTGACGGCACGATCTTTTCTTGCCCATGTTTTCCGCGAAGCTCATTGACTATGAGGCATCACCCGGACATATATCAGGGATTGTGAACACCCAGGCAAAATACTCTGCCTGTATGTCCTCCATGCTAGACGCTTTACCACGTTTGAGTATGTTGATTACGCTGCTCACTTCTTGTGTTGTAAAGGTTGGGTCCAATATTGGCAGTGGGTCTCAAATTGGGACACCGTCGGTCAATTCTGCTACACGTACTTTTCATGCTATAATCTCCAAATACCCAGCCGTGCTCGGACAATTTCTTGTGTTTGCTTTGCTTCCAGGGGCCCTTGCTGGCCCCCGGGCCGTCAAACAACTATGCAATATTATGAACCGATCCACAGAAACCTTTGACGTTGTGAGAATTCACGATGTAGGAGGTCTGGGCCTTTCGATCGTGCTCAGCATAATCATGGTGCGCCGTTGTGGGTGGAATGCTGCGTGCTCTGAGTGTGTCGCTCTCCTTTGCCCTCCTCCGCGGCTGCCTTCCTCCCTTACCAGTCCGCAGTGAGCTCTGCCGCGCCCCGGCTGTTGTTCCTCGACGGTTCGTTTTTCACTTCGTACGGCTTTGAGGACACTTTCAGAGGCTCGAGTCATCAGGGCGTTCTTGTTACCTCGAGATGTCCAGCTATATTTGTCATTGGCATATCTGTTCATGCGTGTATTGAGTATACTTTTGGAGGCTCATGCTGCGTTGGGGGGTGGGTCACACTTGTCATATCATTTCACGTGTGTGTTGAGGATATTCGTGGAGGTGCATGCTGCGTTGGATGGCGTTTGTATGTATGTATATATATATATATGTATACATACATATATAAAACACAATCAACAACAACAACAAACGCCACCGCTGACAAAAAAAAAACGTAGTTGCTGTGAGCATCGTGCCCAGACCCCCGACGTCGTGATGTTGTCTCCCAGGGGCGGTTTCTGAACCATCGTTTTTAACAGTCCTGGCGAGGGCCTTCAGGGACCGAGCGTTTCAAGAACCCACGTCTTGATTTGTTCGCTACTTTGTAGGCCTGGGTGCGGCTCACCAAACAGAAGCGTGGCAGGCCACTGCCGGTTCGGCCCCGAGCTCGGCAACCACGGGCGCGGGTGGCGTTCCGGGCGCTGGTCCGCGCCTGGGGCCTGCGCCGCCGCCGCCGCGGCCGGGCGAACCCGACGACGGCACCGCCTCAGTGGCTGGCGCGGCTGGCGCGGCCGGCAGCGCGGACGCGGGACCAGAAAGGCGTCGGGAGCAAACGTGTCCTCAGATTTGGGCGACACAATTGCGACGGTCGGTTTGTTTATGGTTTCGGCACGTGGGGGCCGTCTCCTGGCCTCGGTGCCGTCAAAAAACAGTTCAGGATGAAAAGCCAGTCCCCGAGCAAAATGGCGAGATCCGTTGGGGTCTACGTCGCGAAAGAAATGGTTGTTGGAGGGAAAGGGTTCCCTGAGATCTACTGGTTGGAATTTCTTCAGGCTGAGCGTTTTTGTTTGGATCTGGGCTCAGGGCCCTCACAGATCGATCCGTCTGGAGAAATGCAGCCAGAAATATGCCGCCAGAAGGTGGCGTTCAGGGTTCAGGTCGTGATTTTCAGCGAGTTTTAATGTTTTTCCGTGACGTCGGATCTCAGTGTTCCTTGGTCGGCGGAGGATTTCGAGGAGGTGCGGTTGGGGCGAGCGTGACAAGGCGTCAACGCTCACGGAGGTCGGCCAGTTCCCTCCTCTGTCAAAATCTTTTTTCCAATGCGTGGCCCCATACGCCCCGATTGATTTTCTGCGTAGTCTATCGTTCCGGATCCGTTTCTGATGGTCCCGGGGCCCGATAATGGCCCCCGAGGGCAGACCTCGAGGAACAATTCATGGATTTAAATATTCATGTGGTCCTGGCCGACCCCGGTTTGGGGAGGCCCCGGAGGGGGAATTGGCGGAACAAAAGATACCGATACCGGTATTCCAATGACCTCTTTCGATGTGCGTTCTGGCGAATCCAGCCATGGCGACGAGGGACGGGTGGCGGTATCGGTTCTTCCTCCTCCTCCTCCTCCTCTTCCTCCTCCTCCTCCTCCTGTCAGGCACATCGACACCCCAATCGCCCTTCAGTGCATCGTCCATTGGGGGTTAGCCCTATGGTGGAGCAACGGACTCTCCCCCAGGGGCGCGAAGACAATCGCACTTCACGCGTTGCGGCCTGGGTCTCGTGGGTCGCGAGTGCGCAAGGATACCCGCGCATCGCGCAATTCGTGAAGCTGGCTGGCATTGAACATCCACGCTGCAATCGCTCATCAGTGCATCGCCGATCGGTGCTTGGTTGCCCTGCAAAACCCAGGAACTTGCGGTTTCGCTGTCGGGAGCCTGTCGGAGATGCGTAGCCGATGTCAGGCCGGTGTCCTCTTCGGTACCGCCTTTCATCAGGGGTTGCCTGATCGACCAGTAGCAGGTCGACCCATTCCGTGACGACCCCCTCGTCTCGCTCCAAGACGTGGGCAGTCAGCGGGAGGGCCTGAGGGCAGCCTCGAAGGTATGGGGGTCGTCACGGAAGGAGAGGTTCGGTTGCGCTCGATTTCGGCCCCCTCAGTCAATTGTCGCCCCCCCCGAGAAGGAGGAGGAGGAGGAGGAGGAGGAGGAGGAGGAGGTGTTGATTGTATTGTACTCCTTGATGTTCAGTCTCCGTGAGTATAGGAGAGGAAAAGTGCCACCGCCCGTGCGGTCTCCGTGCTCGCGGCTGCTCTTCTGGTTCAGGCCATTCTTTAGAAACCTATCTGGAGGCTCGCCTGTGGTGGTCGTGCGAATAGTATAGGAGTAGGTTCAGGGAGAGGGTGGGTCGGAATTTGTGCGAGCACCTGGAAGTGCTCACATTCAGTATTCGCAGGGGTCTTAAGCCAGGTCGAGTCTTCTGGCGAGGACCTTGGCCGACGGAACCGCCCGAGGACGAGGACCAGCAAGCCAGTGACGCAGGCTATCCGGCAGAGGAAATGACGCATCGACATAATATCGGAGCAGGCAGAAATTGATTGGAGCGAAGTTGGTGGTTGAGGTCCGTCGTGGTCTTCTGGTAAAACCTCTCGGTTTATTGGTGCTGATGTTGCTTGATGACGAGGTGGGCAACACGTGTGAACATCCGGAGCTTGCGAGCTGGTTCAAGAAGGTGGTGCTGAACTTAGATTTCGTGCACTGGATGATCGTTTTCCCGACAAAGGTGCCAGCGACCAAGTTGGAAATGCCTTTGGTAGTGTCTTTGGTTTCACCATCGAGTGAGGCGTTACGTCGTCGGCGTACACTGGACGTGCTCGTACTCTGTTCGCGAACCCCAGAAAGAAGGGAGTGGAACTGCCGACTGGTTCAAGGATTTTTTCTTCTGCGCGGGGCCCGATTCAGCATGGAGCGGCGAGCAGTCGTGCTCGCGGCCAGCCAGCGTCAGTGGGGTTTTGGAGCGATGGCGGCGGTGATTCGCACTGCCTGCCCGAAGCTGATGCCTACATCGCAGGTACACGAGGCTACGCTGCGGGATGGGTCATCAGAGCAAACCCAGTTCTGGACGCCACTAGCAGAGGCGGCCCCAGCCGCAGACGGGGATGTGGGTGCCGAGATTAACGAACTGCTGGAGGATGACGGTCCTAACGATGAGGAGAACGCGCTCGACGTGTTGGCTACGTGGACGGAGACAAGGATAGCGATGACGCCGGAGAAGCTCCAACGGGGGCGGGGCAACTTCCGAGTAGAGATGCTTCGAACTTCAGGCGCCTGAATGATCGCAACAGATGTGCTCTGTGTCGAGAGGTGGGCCAGTCCAACGCGCTTTTCGAACCGAGGCGAGGCAAGACCGACCGCGGCGCGTCTTCTTCGATTTTGCGACGCCCGCTCCCGCGGAAACCCATGTTTCAAGGGGTCGCCCAGTTGCTGATGGCTCAAGAGATGGCGATGGTCGAGGACGACGAGCGGGAGGGTCCCGACGTCTGGGACATTATCTATGTTCGTATGGCGTCCTGGTCACAGGATGGCCAGGCGACTTTGATCGCGAAGCTGACGAATGATGAGACGTTTCGGCGCCTGGCTCATGAGCGAAGCGAGATAGGGCAGGACGCCGACAACGACGCGCGCGTGTCATGCCCCGGATGCGGCGCTCTTGACTCGGGCTGCGGCATGGCCCTGGTTGGAACATGTATATTTGGTGGGAAGAGCACGAGCGCGAGGCGGGCCTGAAGCCGGAGTGGTAGGGGGATGTGCTTGCCATCCGCATCCAGAGCTACGAAGGCAATATCGGGCGAGCGCAGAGGGCATGCAGGGTCCAGTCGCTGTTCCCCGAAATCGGCAGGTGCGTGGGGGTCCCGTGCTACGTCGTCGGTGGAGACGCTGAACTGCTGATCAGTTAGCAGGGAATGAAGATGCTCCTGGCGATGGCTAACATGAGCAGCAACCTTCCCGTGGCTCGACAAGCGTGGCGCGTCCGCGTCCATTCGGGAGGTCACGGGGGAGCTGCCGCTGCGAGGTGGGTCTACTCGGGCTACAGCTCGAGGCCGCCGCCGAACCCGACGCGATCGCGGATGAGATGCAGACGAAAACCGACGAGCTGGACAAGTCTTTCCAGTTGTGCCCGGCTGGCGCCTCGAGGTCAGCGAGGACGTCCGCGTCTTCGACGTCGGGTGCGCGGTGCCAGTTGTGATGGAGATATTCTTGCCTCCTCGCGCCTGCCGCGCGCCTCCAGCTGCGGCTTGAAGTATTCGGAGATTCGCGATGAAAGCTTGCGGCGGGCTTGCCCAGGTGCCCGGGGGAGTGCGACAATTCCGGGAATCGATCGACAGGACCAAGCCGTTCTGCGTCATTATGACCCCCCTTCGCGCGAAGATTCCACGGTTCTCCAGGGCCTCGCGCCGGGCTCGAAATGGCGGGGTCTGGGGGCCCGCCTCCGGGGACTCTTGGAAGCGAGCGCTCTGCGCAGGGGTGTGTCTGACTGGCTGGGCGCCAGATGGGCCAGGGGTGGCGCTTTATTTTCGAAGCGCCCCCGGCAGCGACGACTTACAGCCTGCCAGCTATAAACGCACTCCTGCGAAATCCGAGGGCGTCTACGGGCGCGGCGAGCGGTTGCGGAGCGGGTCGCCGGCATCCAACCTTCGGAGCTGCCCCGAGCAAGCGCCGGGGGTCTGTGGCGTCGTCGTCGGCGGTGGCCAATCAGATGGCGCAGCCGCGCCAGGGCGCTCGCGCCCATGTCTGGGCAGAGGGCGGGAGCCCGCCGCCTGGCCAAGGCATGTCTTTCCCCCAGTGGGCCCACGCGCGTGCGAGTCAGCTTATCAGGAGGACCCCGCAAGGGCTCTCAAGGGTTTACGCGCTTCAGGAAGGGGGGGGGGGGGGGGGGGCAGCGGTGCGCGCCGTGGGCGGGGGCGAGGAAGACGGCGGAGTTGCGTGTCCCCAGCGTCCCCGGTTTCCCGGGCGGCCTTCTGGGGGTTGCGCGTGAAACTAAGGCGTGCTGCGACGACAGCGATGCCCCGGTATCTTTGACGCGCTAATGCGAGCCCCGAGGCGGTCCGACAGGCCGAGTATTTGCATCGGGGCGATTGCGAATCCAGGAAACGACCAGGGATTGCCAGGTACGCTGCGCATCCGACTCTCCAACCGCTTTTTAATTATCTTGCGACGGGCGTCGAGGAGCCGCCCTGTTTTCTCCTAGGCGAACGACGGCAGTGTGAGAATATCGCGCGCGTTGCGCGTGATGGCGCCGCTCCGACTGGGCGAGGCCGAGTCGTCGCTCGCGCTGCCGCGCGCGTGCCTGGGCCGCTGGACATGGCCGCGCATGCGGCCCGGGTGGCTGAGAGTGGACGCGACGAGCGCCTGTCTGCCCGGGGAGTTTTCAGGGCGGCGCGGGTCGGGGTTGGGCGGCGACAGTGGACGCGGCGGGGGTGGCGAAGGAACAGAGTGGACACGGTGGAGGTGCACCGGAAGTGGCTCGAGCAGCGATTGCAGAATGTGGTCGACGAGCTCCAGCCCCAAGACGATAATGGGTGGCTAGAGTGCTTTGCCCAGTCCCAGGAAGCAAGTCGCTGGGCGCGAATGTCAGCGGGAGTCAGATGGGCTTCGGCTGGAAGACAGATATTCGGGGGAACTTTCTTTTGGGGAATCCGAGACTGATTGCCCGCTGGTGCGTGCCGCGCGACTCATTGGCCGCGGGCGCGGCCAGCGTTCGCGCGATGGCGCCCCGGGTGATCCTTGCTCGCGGCGAGAAGAAGGCTTCTCGAGTTGCTCCGGGCCCCCGCCCTCTTCTGCACTGTGTTTTTAAGGTTGGAGGTGTGGGCGCCGTCTGGCGTGAACTGAATGGGGTACTGCGGGAAAGCAGGCATCGTATCGGCTGCGTACTGGGATCTATCTCGCCCCAGTCAGGGGCAATTATTTGGCGGCCTTGCCCGGGGGCCCGGTAAAGGCCCCCCATGGAGCAGGCGCGCGGGGCGACCCAAGGAGGGCGGTCAGCATGGGGACTTGCGAACCTCGACAGTGAACCTGGGCGACTTCTCGGGAATGCGTTTCGAAGATATCGCGAAGGGCCCCAGACCCCCCGAAGGCTTCTGGGAACGGGGGGGGGGGGGGGGGGCGGGAGGGCCAGGCCTGGCAGGCCCCTGGGGCGTGAGCGGGGGGGGGGGGGGCGGCGGGGCGCCCAGACAAGCTGCGGCGCCGCCAACCGATTCGACCCCGGCGACTTCGCCGAGCGATCCGATTCCAGTTGCCGCCGCGAGTTTCTTTCCAACCATCCTGTGATGTTGGGTTTTCTATATGAAGAAACAGCGCCCCGCGTTCCTCCTTCTCCTCCCCCCCTCCTCGCTCCTCCCGTCGCCCCCTTCGCTTTGGCGCGGCCCTCGCCTGTGGCCCCGCAGGGGGCCCCGCCGAAGGTCCCAGCTGCGCGGCGCGCGTGCGTCCCCCCCGCCCGGCGCAGCGTTTCGTGGTCTTATAATAAGCTCCAACGAAGGCCCCTGCGGCGCAGCCCTCATGCGTCTTCCCCGCCCAGTGCAGTGTTTCGTGGGCCCATAGGGGGCTTCGCCAGAGGTCCCAGCGTCGCAGCCCGCATGCGTCTCCCCCGCCCAGTGCAGCGCATCGTGGTCCCATAGGGGGCCCCGCTGGTGGCCCCAGTGTCGCAGCACCCCGCTCAGCCCGGCGTTTCGCGGCCCCGCGGGGAACCCCACCGAAGGCCGCGGCGGCGCAGCCCGCGTGCGCCCCCCCCGCCCAGAGCCAGTTTCGTAGACGATGCCTACAACTCCGGTGCCCACACTTGCATATTGTTGGGTCCTTCGCCAGGCAAATTTGCGGCCGTGTCGCGCGCCTGCAGGTGGCCCGAGACATCTGGCGCAGTCTCGGAGGGCGAGCGCTAAGAGGCCAGAAGTGTCTCCTGAGAGTGCGGGCCCAGATGGAATGGCCCCCGCCCCCAAGCTACCTCGACAGGAGGGGGCCCCGAGACTTTCTGGCGCCGGCGTTCGGCCAGCGGGCGACGCAGGCGATGGCTGGGCTGTCGCGCCAGCGCGCGATGGCGGAGCGATCGCGACGGGGGGGGGGGGCGAGGGGGGGCCTGTTTGGGCGGCGACCGAAGCGGAGGCATTGCGGGCGAGAGGCAGGAAGAAGGAGCGCGAGGAAGATCCGAGGTGGCGGTGGCAGACGGAGGGGGGGGCGACGACAGGGTGGATTGCGCTCCAGGAGTGGATTCGGAAGTTAATCATGAACCAGGAGAAATGCAAAGCCCGATCGGTTGAGGAGTCTCTTCGGCTCCCTCTTGAGGTCCCAGGCCGCGCGCTACCGGCTCGACCTGTATTTACATCGACAGCCGATGTCGATGGCAGCGTGGAACTACGATGCCGCTTGACTGCGCATGGTTTGAAGGACCGCGATGTTATGGAGATGATTCGGGCCGGGGAGAGTTTGGCCATTGGCCAAGCCGCGGTTTTGCAGCTGGTGGCCTCTGCTCGCTTTCCGCTGGTTATCGGGGGCATCCGCGGTGATTTCTTGGAATCAGATGCCGAGAAGCGACCGACAGCCGAATGGTTCAGTTTTCGTGGTTGCGCCGAGGAATCGCGCCCCCAACGGCCATCATCCGGATCTGCTATACGAGCTGGTCAATGGGGCTGGTTCTAGACGTTTAAGCGCTTCGCAGAGGAGATCGGCTTCGCGCGTCGCCCTCTCGGCCCGCGCTTATTTAGGATGTCCGAGCCTGTGGCGACTGGTCAGTCAGCGCCAGGGCGACATATGCGCGTTCCCAGGGGCTCAGCTCGAGGGCCCCGGGCGCGCGGCGCGCCGTGTTCGGCACGCGCGCTGGCGACGCGGTGGGAAGAGGCAGAGGAGAACGATTGGGGGGGGCGGCTATTCGTCAAACTCAAACAACGGGTTCCTAGTCCTGGTTCCATGAGACGTCCGACGGCGCGATCGCGCAGCTTGCGCCGAGGAGATGGAACCAGGAGGCCTGGAACGAGGCGCCGCAATCAACGGCGAAGCCTTGCCGAAAGAGGTGTCCGCACTGATCTCGCGGAACCAGGCGGGCAATTGGCTGGCTGGTCAGTCGATTGAGGGGTGGAGAAGGGGTCTGCGACAGGGGGTCTTGAATGGGGGCTGAATGCTCCACGCATGCATGCTCAATGCAGCGTGCATTTATGTGATCGGGTACGATTGGCATCCAATGTTGGCGGTCATGGAGGGCCTGTCGTTCTTGCCCGCGCGTTGCCTGCGCGGGCAAACGCGCTGTCCGTCTATTATCGTTCATGCTCGCAGACGTTCCTGCATATCGCGCGCGGGGCGGCGAAGTGGAATACAAGTGTGTCTTGCGATGACGTGTCGACCCCCAAGACAGATTTGGAATGGGCCCCGCGATTCTCCCAACATGAGAATTTACCTGTCTTCTAAACTGTGAATTCACATGTTCCTTCCTCCCAGGCTGTGAATTAATATGCTAGCCGCTTCATAGCGATGATTATACACATATCCAAAAGTTCACATGTTCCGTTCTTCAAAAATGTAGATCCACATTCTCATCTTCCACAACATGTGAATTCACATTTTGGTTTTTCCCACAATGTGCATTCGCAGATTGCCCTGGCCTTCAAGATCCCCCAAACTGAGGCGCAGTGTTCCGCGCGTCGCATTGGCTGGGGAGACTTTGACACTCACCTTGCCGCTTGCGTTGATTCCGCCCGTCCTCTTCTCGTCCTCAGCGCACGTTGCCCTCGTCGCCTTTCCCGAGCCCCCCGCCCCCCTGCTTCGTTTACCCTCGAGTCTCGCGCGCAGGTGCAGGCGGGGAGCTTCACTTGGTTCCCCCGCCGTGAGGATGCACCGCCCATGCATGGCCCATAGAGGCAGCAATGCCTGGGCCCTGCGCCCGACCCCCGCTCCCTCCAAGTCGAGGCAGTGTTTGGCTGGCTGCGCCAGTTTCAGTCCGTCGCCACTATCAACGCTGAGTCCGCCTGCGATTACATCGGTAATGTTGGATATACGAGAGCTCTGGAGGGCAGGAGGTGCGCCGAAGGTCTCATGATATCCCGACGGGCCCTCCAGGGGCTCGGAGGTGGTCTCAGATGGTGGCCTGCGGTGGCTCATGCGTTGACGAAGGAGAACGGCGAGGTCCACTACTTGCTGCGAGCGCGCGTGAATTCAGGTGCGCGACAACTGGCGGACGAGTCGCTGACCTTGGAGTCTGCAGCTGAGGAGACATTCCGTCGCATAATCAGGAGATTGTTTCGCATGCCACCCTGACCTCTTCGAGCTCGCGTCCCGTCCCTGCGTCGGCGGCCCGCTGTCAAGTCGACCGGATGGCAAGCTTCCTGGCGATGGGTGGCCAGAAGACCGCGCGCACGGTTCGAGAGTTTGACGGGCACGGAGAAGCGCCATCCTCGGATGGCGAGTGATGCGTCAGCCACGACCAGCGTGGCGGTGGGGATCCCGACGAGTAGTCTGGATGCTGGTCTTTCGCCAGAATCGCGTCCCAAAGGTGGCGGCGAGCTACCGCAACAACGCGAACTACGTCGAGTCGGCGTGCGCGACTTCGACCGAGGACGCCATGGTCGCCCGGCCTTCAGAATTGGGCCGCTGCTGCGCCGACAAGACTAAGCAGCCGTCGCGCGAGATGGAGATGCCGGCGAGACGCGGGCATCTACGTTGCCAGATGATGATTCCACCGCAGAGGGCAAAGGGCCACGGCACTGCCCAGATCAGCGCTGTCAGGGAGGAGGGCCGCTTCGCGAGCATCGAAAGTGGGGCGCCTACTTGAGCCAGACGCAGCTTGCATGGGGCGGGCGAGATGACGGCGGTGTCTGTGACCAGGGCCCTTGCGAATCATCCGGGCCAGCGCAGAGCGTCGCCGCGAATCCAGAGTGGAGGCGGAGGCGGATAATCGGGCTCGATCTGGCCGCCGTGGAGGCGGATAATCGGGCTCGCAACGCCTCGGCGCCGCCCCGGACTCCGGGGTCAGGGGGCGAGGGCCCCAGGATCTGCGCCGACCCGCGTCGGGCAACGCGGGTTTACGTCCATGTGGATTGTGAATTGCTTAATGCTGAGTGGGTAGGGGAGAGGGAAGGCGCCGCCGCCCGCGCGCGTTCCGTGCTCGTAGTTGGCCCATAGCAATCTTTAGAAGCGAACCGGGAGGTTCGCCCGCGGGGCACGCGCGAGTTGAAATGGAATATGTTCGGGGAGATGATCGGGGAGATGATCGGCCAGAGCTCGCGCGAGCAACAATGGCGCGCTCGCGCGCTGTATTCGCGGGGGGGGGGGGGGGGGGGGGCTGGAGGAGGGGGGGGGGGCATGATAATAATGGCCCTGCTACTATGACTAGTTGTCTTAATAATGTCGCACTAATGGTTTCGTTTGGCATGCGCCTAAACGGTTTTATTCCCCCCTGGCCGTAGTGCTCTGTCGCCCCTCCTCCTCCCTGCTCCCGCAGCTGTTTAGGCTAAGCAGCGCTTTTTGCGGAGGGGGTGTCCCCCTTAACTCATGTTTGGCCTCGCTTGCCTGGCGGTCCCGCTTGTCTCGGCCGCCGCGGTCCTCTGTGGAGTGGGCCGTCTCGCCGCAGGGACCCACCCGCCCCGCGGGGTGCGGAGGGGATACGGGCACCCCGTTTGGCTATCACGGGACCCTATCACCTGCGGGCTGGATGACGCCCCACCCGATCCACTAGAGCATTATCCGGGTGGCGACCCCAAGGAGCAGTCTCCCCCTCGACAGGGGGCCCTTGGGCCGGACGCCCCCACAGCCCCAGACCCGGCCGCCGCTCAGGGCGGGAACCACCCCGAGCTATCTCTCGGGGGGGGAGGGGACTTCCCCACCTCATCCAACCTCGCAGCCCCTACTTTGACTCCCATCCTCTCCCCCATCCCGGGGAGATCCGCCAGGGCGGGAGGCTCGGCCCAAGGCAGCACCCCGGGTGGCACGCCTACTCCCCTCTGGTGGGGGGAACTCGCGTCGTTCGCGTTCGCCCCGGCATCGCCGCAGGCCAGCCCCACAAGCGTGGACGTGCCGCCCGGACGCTGGGGCGACCCCCTTGGGTGGGCCCGCGCGCCAGCCCCCCCGTCTGCCACGCCGGCGGCGAGCCCCGCCGAAGTGAGGACGCCTTCGCCGACCCCGCCGGAGAACACCCCAGGTGGGACGCCGACCCCGTTCTGGTGGAGCTTCTCCGCCCCCGCCGAACCCCCCGCACCTGCGGGGCCAGGCTCGGGAACCGTCCCCCCGCCGCATCCGGCCCTCCGCGGGGGGCGCACCTCCCCCGCTCCGCAGCCGGGGTACGGGCTACCCTGGTCCAAGCAAATCCCCGCGGAGGAGTTCGTGGAATGGCTGAAGTGGGCCTCTCCCACCCCCACGGAGGAGGAGCAGGAGGAGGCGGACGCGACCCCCTGGTGGGAGAGCCACTGGTTTGCCGGCCGCCGCCGGGAAGTGGTGCTGGAGGTCCGGAGCGTCCCTGGCCCCAACTTCTTCTTCCGCCTCATCGTGTGGTCCTACGGATGGCCGGATGCCGGCCTGACCGTCCTCGTGGGGGAGAGGTGGGTGAGCTTTAAGGTAGTCGTGTACGTGCTGGGCTCCTTCTACCTGGGCGCCATGGGGATCTGCTTTCTGGTCCTCCTCCTCGACCACCTGGCCCGCCCCTTTTTCTGGTTCTACCGCCGTCTAAGGCGCTCCCCCACCTTCCGCGATTTCTGCACCCGGGTGGAGGACAACCGCCGGTTCCTCCTCGATCTCGACTGGAGGGGGCCCGATGCCCAACCCGTGGACGACGACTTCTTCAAGGACATCATCCGAGGGAGGAGCGACCAGCCCCCGAGGCTGCCCAACCATCTCGTGGCCGAAGTCGGGGGCCAGCGGGTACGCTTGGATCGAGGGCAGTACGGTGACCCCATCCGGAAGGAGAATCTTAAGCGGGCGGGCCAGGGTTTCCCGTACGCCCGGGTGCATGACTGCACGGGCCCCGACCTCCGACGCCGCCTGGAGGGTGCGGACATCAAGGCGGTCCACCTCTGCAGGGCGGGACCCGTGGGCGGCTGTCCCAGCGTGGACGCCTTCGCCATGCACTTCCGGAAGTATACCGCGGTCGACGCCAAGGCCATCCTCGACCTCACCGAGGACAGGGACCTGGGAAGCCCCTTCCTGGCCGGCTTCCGCACCCTCTGGAGGGCATTCTGGGGGGGGGTCCAGCGCATCGCCCATTCCTTCTTGGCTCGGGGTTGTTGCTGTTGCCGGAGGGGGGCCCGCCTGCGCCGGCCGGGACCACGCCAGCCCCCGGGGACCTCAGCCGGAGGAAGACGACTGGGAACCCTGCATGGCCGAAGCAGTGGGCTGGATGGACGCGAAGGGAGGGTACTGTTGCCTCCAGAAGCATGGCACTTGCGAGGATCGGAGGGGACCCAAGGCCACCCCTTTGCTCATCGAGGACGGGCCCACGTCCGACACCCGGGGATGGCCGCGCAACGGGGGAGGGGCACCGATGGCCTGCCTGTGCCGCTACCACGGCCTGGAGTACCACAACCTCCGCCTGAGCCTCCAGTGCTCGGAGCCAGGCTGCTGGCACATTGGGGAACCTGGGTTCGGTGGGAAGCGCCTCTGCCTCAGGCACGCGAACCCCTCTCCGCAGCCTGCTCGAGGGGGGGAGGGAAGGGCGGACACTATAGCAAGTCCCCCCCTTACCCAGCGCGCCTGAGCGATGCCGGGTCAGCCGCCGAACCCTCCGCGGTCCCCACTGCGGGCCCTGCGGAGGGGAAGCCCGCACTGGGGGCAACCGGGGAGCCTCCCTCCCCCCCGCCCGCGGAGCCAGCCGCCTCCGAGGAGGTGTCCCCTAACCCCGCGGCCGCCCCTGGCGTGCCGGTGGGATCTGACTGCCACCAGCTGACGCACGGCGTCCCGGGCGCACTCGTGTCTGAAGGCACCCCCGAAAGGGGTGGGGAGGCCCCCGCGACTGTGAATGGGGGGGGGGCTACGCCACCCCTGACCATCCCCACTCAGGCGGAGGATACGGTCGGACGGAAGTACTTGATCCGCCTCTACGAGCCCGCCGACACCGGGGAAGGCGCCCGCCCTTACACTACTGCCCGAGGGATAGGGCGGGGAGAGGCGCGGGGGAGAGGAGGGAAGAAGGACTGGGTGGGGATTTGGATGCCAGGAGTGGAGGTTGAGCTGACGTTCCCGCTGTGGGCGGTGGGACCCTGGAGCCTCTCTTCCGAGGGGCGCCTCAACGCCTCCCGCCCCCCATTTGACGCCCAGGAAATCACGGAGGCCACCTATGCCCAGCTGGGGGAAGCAAGTGAGGGCGGGGGGAAGCCCTGTACGCTGGCCGACCTGCTGCAGTGGGCGAAGTTCCTGACCTGCAAGTGCCCTCCCCACCCCTACGCGCAGGTTATCCCTCCCGGGCAGCAAGCTCGGGGAGGGGGAGCGCTGTGCAACGCCCTTGGGGAGCCGCGCTCCATCCTGCGCGCGGAGGGAAGATCTGCCTCCCCACCCCCTCGAGGCGGTCGCATCGCCCGCCTGCTCCACGCGCCCTCAAGCAAGGAAGAGCTGCTGAGGTTGGGGAGGGGCCACGCCCCGGGGCGCCGGGCGGGGGGAACGCCGGTGATGGAGCCGAACAGCACGGAGCTGGGGCTGTACCTCCAGGCGGGTGCCACGGGCAAGCCGACGGGGGCGAAGATACTGGAGGTGGCGGCAGCCGCGGGCCGGAAGCCACACCGAGTGCGGACCGCGATTCTGGAGCAGGCCCGGGAGCACCTGGAAAATCCGCTCCTCCTCCCCTCGGTGCGTCCTCGGCTGGAGGAGGTCACTGCCCAACTTGCCCTATGGGGAAGGGCAGGGGGCGCAGTGCGGGCCCTCGCCCTCCGACCGCGGGGGGCCTCCCCCAAGCTGCCGCTGAAGCCCCAAGACCCCCGCCCCACGCCCCCGCGGAGGCGGGGGGAGAGCCCCCGCGCCCTCCAGCCGGTGGAGGGAACCCCCGCCGAATCGGCTCAGGCCGTCGTCCCCGGAGAAAGGAAGCGGAAGGGTTCCTCCGTTCCCGCGCCCCTGCGGGCGCACCGTCCCCCCGCGAGGGAAGAGGACGGGGGGGGAACCTCATATGCCTCCAAGGGGCCGCGCGGAGGGTATGCCACCTCGCGCGGGGATGCGGCACCTTCCAGGTGGCCGTGGGACCTGCCCATCTTGGGCGGGAGCTCTACTTGACCCTGCGCGGACTTGGCCGGGGGGCCCTCGCCCTGCTGGAGGGGGTCGGCTGGCCCCTCCCGCTCAGCAACCGGATTGCGTATGGCTTGGCGGCCTGCCTGATGGGTGCCCCTAAGGCGGGGCCCGCCGACCCGAACGCCCTCACGGTGGCCGACTTCGCGGTCGCAAGGGGCGCGGACGCCGGGCCCCTCGTCGCCGCGGAGGGACACAGGAGGGAGCCCCCCTCGCCGGCCCCCGCAGACCTTGGCACGTGGGCGGAGGCCGCCCAGACGCACATCCGGGTGTTCGCCCTGACTTCTGGGCAGGAGCACTCACTGCCCAGGACCACCGCCCTGCGGTTCTTGCTGCGCGAACATCAAGACCAGCCGGAGTACCTGTCCCTCGCCGACTTGATGGAGGTCTGGGAGGAGCTCACGTGGCACTGGTGGGCGAAGATGCGGGACGAGCTCCGGTCCGTGGAGGCCGAGATGGGCTCCCACCCAACCGCGCTGCCGGAGCTGACGGCCTATGCCACAGCCCTGGATGTGCGCGGGAGAGCCCGCGTGAAGATCCCCCGCACGTTCGTCGTCGAGGACCCCAGGGAGTACTACCACCGGATCGTTGCCCCGCGCCTTCGTCTGGGGAGGATCGGACCCTGCCAGTCTCGGGGCGGGGGAACCCTCCCCGGGCCCGGGTCCGTGCGCCCGAGGGGCGGTCGTGGGTGGGAAGAACCCCCCCTCGGGCCTGGCGCGTTCCCGCGCCCCCCTCCGAACGCCAATCGAGAGCCGCCCGCCGAGGGCCCCTCCCCCCATCCTCGGCCCCGCTCTTCTTTACGCCTACCCGCGCACGAGCGGAGGAGCGCAGGAGGTGGACGAGGAGGGGGCCCTCCCTGTGGGGGAGGAGGCGGCAGCATCAAGCCCGCCTGTGGACCCCCTGGAGTGGGGCGCCGCCTTGAGCCCCCACCCGGAAGAAGACGAAGTGGGGCCGGCCGCGAGGCAGGCGTCGCCGGAGCCCCCCCCCTTCGCGTGGGAGGGGAGGGGCCACCGGAGGCCGAGCCCGGCAGCCCCGCTCGGCGAGTGCGCCGCCGGGATGCTTCGTGCTGAACGAGAGCCACACCTGCCTGGCCGACGACGAGGGCGAGATCCGCTACCTGATTCCCCCTACCCAGGAGGCCTTGGATGCGCCGAACGAGGCGGCCGCCCGGGCTGGCGGGGACACCCGGCCCCCGACGCGCCGCTCGAGGCGGGAAGGGGCGGAGCGGGAAGCCAGAGCGCCACTTCGGAGGAGGGGGAGATGCTGGGTGGCTACCTCCACGCCGCCCAAACCACCGCCGGCACACCGCGGTGGGATGAGCCGGGGGAAGGGCAGACAGGAAGTCCCTCACCGGGGATCGAGGGGGAAGGGGAGGGGGCAGCCCCCGTGGCGGGAGCCCTCCCCCCCTCCACAGCCCCGGATTACGCCCGAGCGGTGCGGAAGGCGCTGGCGCGGGGGGCTACTCCCAGGGACCAGAGGGGCCTCCTGCTTTGCTGGGACTACGTCAGCCACCGGGGGTGTGAGGGAGGGGGGGGTGTCTGCCCCCGCGCCCACTGCGACTTGGGACCCGCTCGGGGACTGCCGGCCCCACTCATGGGGGAGCTGGTGCGCCGAGGGGGCTGGAAGGACCAGCCCGTGGTGGCGGAACAGGATCAGCCGGCGCGGCTGGCCGCCCTCCAGGGGGGGCCCTCAACCGGGCGGGTGGGCGAGCCACCCACGCACGTCCGGGCCTGGGACCCGACCAGGGGGGAATATGACTGGTTCACCCCCCTCCCCGGGCGGGAAGACGTCTTGGATCAGTACTGCAACGGTCCGGACTTCGGCTTCACCGAGAACCACCACAAGGCGCATCGCCTCAACCCAGTTGGAGACCCGGACGACCCAGAGGAGGAGGCGCGGGAGGCCGGAATGCAGGCCATTAACGCGCGCCCCGATGTGCGGGAGTTCCTCAAGGGGGGGCCCTCCCGGCACCTGGAGGCCGCGGTCGAGAACCACCTCCTGGAGGAGCACCTGGCCTCGACGGCGACAGGAGGGGTGCTCGCCGTACTCCGGAGGATCGTGGACGGACCCAACTGGAAGCTGGTCCGGGAGGCCGCCGACTGCCTCGATCGGCTCGCGCCTGTGCCTGGCGGCGCCCGGGGGGGGGGGCGTCCGCCCCCCAGACCGCAGACGTTACGCCCGGCTCCTCCAAGCCCCGGACGCGGGGGACGGGGTAGGGCGGGGGGCCCTCCAAATGGATGGATGGGGAGTGGGACATGCTCGACTTCCACGACCGCCTCCCCCTCAGAGGGGACCCTCTCCTCGCGGAGCGCTTGGGCATCCAGGAGGACTGTGAGAGAAAGCAGTGTATCCTCCTGGGCGCGGCGGGCGCCGCCCTCTGGGCCCGTGAGGGAAGGGGGCCGCCCAGCCTCACTGAGGTCTGGGCGCACGCGCTCACGGCCAGAGCGGAGCAGCTGGACCAGGCAGTTCGGGCGGAAGAATCACTGGGGCCTCCGGAGGCCAAGCTGGTGGTCGGGGGGGCGGACCTTCGGATCTTCATCCACGACGCGGTTGCCCCGCACCACGACAAGGACTACCGCACCCTGGTCGTGTTCCCCCTCCGCCTCCTGGAGGATGTCGTCCTAAACGTCGTGATGATGGACTACGGTGGGAAGGTGACCACACACCTTCTGGAAGGAGCCCGCTCCGGGGAGGGCTCACCTCAGGCCTGGATGTTGATCCACCGGGGGCACGCCCGCGCCATCCGCCCCCGAACGCCGACCTCGGGAGAAGCGGGAGGGGATGCGTGCCTGGGAGCCCTCCATCAGACTCTTCGGAGGGAGGCCACGGTCATGAATGGCTGGGGGGAGTTCCTCAACCGCGACGCCCGAGGCACGGAGGTCCCCTGGGGCACCTACGTCAAGTGCCAGGCATGCGAGGAGCGCCCCGCGGCGAGGGAGGCGGCCCTCAGGGCTGGCCGGAGGGCTGCAGCGGCAGAGCCTGCCCGGGCACCCGGAATCAGGGCCGCCCTCCAGCTGCGGGAGGAGCCCGTCTCGGAGCACCCCGGAGCTTTGGGGGGCACGCCCGCTTTCCGCTGGGGACCCCGCTTCAAGGAGGTGTTCGCGGGAACCGCGGGGGTGACCCGCGCGGTGGAGCAACTGGGCATCCCAGCGGATGAGCCCGTGGAGCTGTGCCGGAACCCCCTGCGACCCAAGGAGTCGGAGAGGGGGGAGGACCACGACCTCTCGAACCCCGACGTCGCCGAGGCCCTGGTCAAAGAGGCAGATACTCCCCCGGGCCCGAGAGTGGCCAACGTGTGGATGTTCGAAAACCCGTGCACCTCCTTCTGCGACCACAACACCAAAGGGGGCGCCCGCACCTGGGAGAAGCCGGAGGGGACCGGTGTAAACGGCAAGGAGGTCTTGGGAAACGCCCTCTCCCAGACCACGGTAAGGTGCATACGGAACCTTCATAAATGGAGGAAGGGATGGATCTCCGAGAACCAGGAGCATAGAGGGATATATCCCAAGGTCCACGACCTCCCGGAGTGGTTGGAAATCCTGGAGGAGACCGGTGCCGTGATCATCCCGGGAACGATGTGCGCCTGGGGCCTCCATCCCTCAGACGCTTCGTCCCCCCATCAGTTCTATCGCAAGGGGTGCTGGCTGGTCGTCTCCGCGAACCTGGCCCCCTTCTTCACGAAGCTCCGGAGACCCTGCCCCAGTCTCTCCCCGGTGCACCAGCACGTGGAACTCAGGGATAACGTCCCAGGGACGGGCATCAAGCGGACAAGGGAAGCCGCCCAATGCCCCCCGCGCTTCGCCCGCGCCGTGGCGCTGGCCATTTGGACGGCCACGAAACACCCGCCACCCACGCCCTCGAGGGGGGGGGGAGCCACGGGAGATGGTGAACTCAGGCCCTCAGGAGAGGGAGGGGACGATGCGGGAGGGAGCCAAGATGGGGAGGGAGAGGGGCCCTGGATGCCTCCCCAACGGGCAGCTGGCAGCCTGGAAAGCAGGACGGAATCGGGGAACCAGGCGCCGGGGAGAGCGGGCCGAACCGCTCAGGACTGGGCGCAGGAGCTGTGCGCCCATTGTGCGGACAACCCCAAGTACTCCCCCGAAGTTGTGAAGGAGGGGGCCCGACTCGGTGATGGCCTAGTCCAGGCGGCGGGAGGCTGGAAGGAAGCAGTCGACTGCTACCGAAAGGCCTGGACGAGCCGGTGGGGGAACAACCTGGACGGGGTCTTCAAGGAGGAGCTATGCGAGCTGCTCGACCCCGACCTCAGGGATTACCTCCACCAGATGGTGAAGGGCGGGGTTCCCGCCCGCCAACCGCTGGCCCAGGTTCGGGCCCCCTCCAAACCGCACATGAGCGTGCAGGGGCACATGGAGGAGGCGATGGAGAAGTTGTGGAAGGACGCCAAGAGGGGGAGGGTCCTCCTCTGCGGAAAGGACTCGGAACCTTACCTAAGCGGGGTCCTCTCCTCCCCCTGGGGAAGGGTGCCGAAGATGAACCCCGACCGCGCGATCTCGGAGGAAGGAAGGTTCATCCACGACCAGAGGGCGATGAACGAGACGGGGCACAAGTACCTCCACCCCCCAGCCTTGCAGCCCCGCCATCGGGGACTGGCGAGAGAGATCACCTGGTGGAAGGAGCGGCACCCGGGGGTAAAAATCCTGATCGCCAAGCGGGACATAGCGGAGGCCTTCCGCTGGATCTGGTTACGGGCGGAGGATGCCGGCATGTTCGCCACGGAGCTCCCTGGCAAGGTGGTCGGGATGGAGGGCAACCTGGCGGCCATCTACCTCGTCCTCACCTTCGGGTGGATCGGGGGCCCGGGGGAGTACATGGCCTTCGGAACGGCCCTGAAGCAGCACCATGACCGCCACCGGCCAGCCGACCCAGGATGGCACGACGACGTGCCCCACCACTCGCACCTCCTCATGGACGACGACGTCCTCATCGAGCCCCTCCTGGGACGGCGCCCCTGGATGGCCGCTAGGCTGGCCGAGGAGGGGGCCCGTAGAGTATTCGGGCCTCTTGCGATCAACGCGGAGAAGAAGGACGAGGAGGGAGAGTTCCGCGTGGACCAGATCTGCTGGGGGGTCCACGTGAACACGGAGGAGGAGACCCTGCGGCTCCCCGAGGAGAAGGTCAACAAGATCCGGATCCTGCTGAGTGACCCGGCCTACGACACGGGGAACACCCAGGTAGCCCTGAAGGATGTCCAGGTCCTCCGCGGCACCCTCAATTTCGCGGCCATCACCTGCCCCCCCCTTCCGCCCCGAGTTGGGGGCGGTAGACCGGCTCCTGCGCACTGCGGACCCGGCTGGGGTTTGGGTCAAGATCAAGGAGAGCAGCGAGGGGAGGGAGAAGGACGCGTGGGACGAGTGGTGGGAGGCGCTGGAAGTTTTCCGCCTCTACGCGGGAGCGCCCCAGGCCTGGACCACCCACTTTAACACAGGCTTGAAGGGGGTCCTCCAACCCCAGGAGCGGCTCGCCCTCCCCGGCGGAATGGAGGAGCTGGTCTGGACCGGAGGGGGCGCCACCGAGACCCGGGTGGGGGCCGCCGACTGGTCAAACGGGGTGTACGGGGTCATGGATGTCAAGGAGGTCATGGAGCCGTTCCACGCGGTTTTTGGGGAGGGAGCCGACATCATCGCCATTTGCGAGCTGTTTACCTTCCTGGTGCTCGCGGTGGCCCAGGCCCCGAGATGGGAGGGGCGCCTGGTCCTCTACGTCGCGGACAACACCGGCGCGGAGATCTGGCTCAACAAGCGGACGGCGAAGAACCGCCTCGCCCGCTACGGACTGCGCCTCCTCCAGCTCCTGGAGACCCGCTACGGGTTCCACGCGGTTACGGCGGGAATGTGGACCAAGCACAACAGCAGCATGGACCTCATCTCCCGGGAGACGAAGAGCGTAGTCCAGGAGGAGATGAACCGCCTCGGCTTGGAGGAGATCGACCTCAAGGGACCCTGGAGGGAAGTGCTCGCGGGGGCGGAGAAAGGCCGCCCTTTGGTCCTCCCTGGAGACTCGGAGGAGGGACGCCGGCTGGCTTACCAGCTGGTGGAGCGCCGCCGGGCGCGGGGACCGCCCGCCGGACCCTTGGCCGGGGCGCAGGTCTTCGAGTGGCGTGCGACCCTCTCCCCCTACTGCCGGGTGGCCGGAGAGATGGGGGCACGGATCGGAGCCACCACCCCCAATCCCGGTTCAGCCGTGAGCCACCCCTGGTGGGAGGTCCACCAGAATCGACTCGTGGCCGACCGGGCCGGGCGGGCCAGGACCGCGGTGAAGGAGACTTGGGTCACCTGCTCCAGTGGCAGCGACCCCACCGGCCGAGAGGCCCTCTACTTCGTGCGGTACGCGCTCTCCCACGCCGCCACCTTCGTCGTGCTGGACGGACCCCTGGACCAGGATCTGGGGGGAGCCCGCGAGGTCTTGCAGGAGGGTGGGTACGACACTGCGGAGAGCGTGGTGCACACCCACCTCCTTGGGGACCGGTGCGCCAGGTCGCGCCGCCTCCTCCCTGCCTGGAGAGACGGGGGGAACTGGGGGAGCGCCGCGCTCGCACTCCTGCGGCGGGGCGAGCGATTGGCCCCGCTGAACCTCAGCAGCGCCCTGTTGACGCCCGAGGCGGTCCCTCCGGAGCACTACATGCAGGAGGAGGAGGGGAGGGCCCACTGGCGCCACTTCAAGGTCCCTGAGAGGGCCGACCGCGGGGAGGGAGGGCGCCCCACCGCCCTCCAGGCGGCTGGGACCTGGAAGAGCACCCGGGAGTCGGAGGGGGACGTCAGGGTCATCCTTAGCCCGATGAGCAGCGGGCCCGACTACCCACTCTGGCGCCCTGACGAGGTCTCCGGGCACTACCCCGTGCTATTGGAAGACACGCGGGGGGATGGCACCCCTCGGGCGAGGCGCTTCGATCCCAAGGAGGCCTGGCAGATTTCCGGGGGCCCCCTTCACGATTGGCGGGAGGGAACCCGAGCGGGGGCCCCTGAGGAGGTGCTCCTCATGGGTGCCGCCCGCTCCATGCCGCCCGTCTCCGCGCACCAAGTGCTGTGGGCAGCGGCCAGCGCGAGGGAGGGCCTCCTCGCGGAGGGAGCCCGGGCAGGGGTGTGCCGAGATCCCGATGAGGACTTCATGGCCGCGGCCAACGCGACGTGGTTCAGCGCCTGGAAGGCTAACCCCGAGGACCCCCGGACTGCTTACGAGCGGTGGCTCCGAGAGGCCCGCGGGGCCCGGGCTGGAGGACCGCCCGGAGGGACACCGCAAAGCGGAGGTGCAGGCCTGCTGGGCGGCCCCCACTTGGCGGGGCCCGCTCCCCCTTTGCTGGGGCCCCGGACGCGGGGGACTGG
Source organism: Prorocentrum cordatum (assembly GCA_963575745.1). NCBI lineage: Eukaryota > Dinophyceae > Prorocentrales > Prorocentraceae > Prorocentrum > Prorocentrum cordatum. The sequence continues at coordinate 250,474 of CAUYUJ010015352.1, forward strand.
GGGCCCCCTCGCCCCCTCCAGCACCACCGCCCCGACGGGGACGACGTGGACTGAGAGGGGGGCAAGGGGCCCGCGCCTGAGGCGCCTCGCCCAGGAGGAGGAGGAGGAGGAGGTCATGGGGGCGCTCACGGCGGTGCCTCGCGGCCGGAAGCCCCAGACCCAGGCGGAGCCCCAGTGCCCTCTGCTGACGGCGGAGGGGGAGCAACCTCAGATTGGGGGAGGCCACCTGGCGGACGAGAGGGAGCGCCTACGGGACAGCCTCATCTTCGGGAACCTCGCAAAGGGGACACGCACCTCATACGCCGTTGCGTGGAGGCAGTGGTGCCTTTTCCTCAAAGCCCGTGGCGGGAGCCCGCTCCTCACGGGGCTGGGGAGGGAGGGCCGCCGGCAGGATGAGGACGTGCTCCTGGACTGGATCGCCCACCTGGCCCATGTCCAGCACCGCTCGGAGGGGACGATCCGGGGAAAGCTGATGGCGGTCCGCCATTACCATATCGCGGCGGGATACCCGGACACTCTGGAACTGGCCCCCAGGCTCGCGCTGGCGCTGGGGGGACTACGGAGGATGGGCGCCAAGCAGAACCGGAAGTACCCTGTCACCATTGAGATGATGCGCTGGCTAAAGGGGAAGTTGGACACCGGGAGGGTAGGAGACGCGGCCGCCTGGGCCGCCCTCACCACCGCCTTCTTCTTCATGTTGCGCGCCTCCGAGTACCTCGCCGACACTTCCGGGGGTAGGGATTGGGCGGCGGAGCGGGTCCTCATCGGGAGGGATGTCACCCCGAGGAGGGAGGGCGCGGTCTGCCCCACCTTCGCGTCCGCGGACGAGGTGGTTATCTACATCGAGGGGAGCAAGACCGACCAGTGCAATTTCGGATGCTGCCGCAACCACTACGCCACGGGCAATCCCCTTTGCCCTGTCGGAGCCCTCGCCGAGCTGGAGAGGCTGGCGCCCCAGCGGTGGACCTCGGAGGGAGACCCCCCTCTCTTCCGAGACGGGGATGGGAACCCCATCCGGCGAAAGGACATCGCCGACCTCTTGGGCCAGGCGGCGAAGGCGGTGGGGATACATCCCTCGCACATCGGGAGCCACTCCCTGAGGATCGGGGGCGCCGCGGCCATGTACCACGCCATGCCAGACCTGGAGCGGCTCAAGCGGTTCGGGAGGTGGAGGTCGGGTGCCTTCCACGCGTACCTCTGGGGGGCGCACGAACCCCAGAAGGGCCTCTCGGAGGCGATGTCCGCCCAGAACTACAACCTCACCTTGGGAAGCTCGAACCGCCTGGGGCAGACCCCGGCCGAGAAGGGAGGGGGGCGGGTCAAGTCCCGGGAGGGGCCCCCGGAAGAATACCACGCGCGCAGCTGACCCGGAGGAGCCCCGGCGGGAGCAGCGCTGTCCCCCTGCCGCGCGGGCCCCCTCCCAGCCCCACCCGGTTGGCGGGGCGGTAAGCTGGGGAGGGGGGATGCCCGTGGAAGCCATGGCGGGCTGGCCGTAGCATGAGTAAGCGGAGGGGTGCTGCCCCCTCATCGTATGCCTGTTTTTCCCGCAAGCAGCTGGCACCAAGCTTGCGGCCTTGCGAACCCCTCGGGCTCCAATCTGGGGGAACCCGCCGTTTTTGACGGCGCCCAGTTGATGTAACCCGTGGAAGGCCCCCTTCCGGGGAGCGGAAGAGCTGCGGTGGGAACGGTTGGTACGGTGCTGGATCCGGCGCGCCGCAGTGGCGACCCTGTGCGCCCGGGGAGTTGGCCTTCCGCAGCCCCGCCCCGCAGTGCCCCCCGGAGGGGCGGATTCTGTTTTCTGCAATACTGTTTCCAGTATTCGCGTTACCCCTCTGCAGCTGCAGCTAGTTGCGGTGCCGCGCTACTGTGATTAGTGCGCTTGGCACCCAGGGTTTTGCGCGGGGTGATGGCGGGCCCGCCTTCCTTCCTCCTCTCCGGCTCCCTGCCCCTCGCCCCTCCTCTGTCTCATTGGCGGACCCCTAGGGCCATCTTTGTTTGGAGGGAGGGCGGGCGCCGTTAGGGCGACCCCCCTGGGGGGCGGCCCGGGGCGGGCGTGGGCGGAGAGCCTGCGGCTGTGCTCGCGGTCGTCGCCAAAATATGGCTCTCCCTCCTTCTGTTCGGTTAACGGGGCTAGGAGGGGAATATGGTTTCGTTTGGTATGCGCCTAAACGGTTTTATCCCCCCCTGGCCGTAGTGCTCTGTCGCCCCCCCTCCTCCCTGCTCCCGCTGCCGTTTAGGCTAAGCAGCGCTTTTTCCACCTCCCGCCCCGCAACTCTGCTCCCCCGTCTTTTGGACGGGGCGGAGAGCCTGCGGCTGTGCTCGCGGTCGTCGCCAAAATATGGCTCTCCCTCCTTCTGTTCAGTTAACGGGGCTAGGATGGGGAATAGAATAGCAAGAGCACTGCTACCAATAATTGGCGCGCTAAGCTGTAAAAGGGGCACTGTCAGACATAGTGCCAATAATAATGTCGACAATCATACGACGAATATCAATGATAATGCGAATGCTACAACTACGACGAATGTGAATGATAATGCGTCGAACAACAGGCCAGTATCCACAGTGCTACTACGCGCCGAACAGTTGTATACATACCCAGAACCATTAGGCATAAACAGGTGAATCCCACGAAAACAATGGACATGAGTATTATGCTGAAGAACAGTTGTCATATTCATTACATGAACGCGCATCATAATCGTGACACTAATCTTCTGAAAAGTAATAACCACAGTACTAGCAATGCGATGCAGGAAAACAATGGAAGACGAAGAAAAATAAGAGGGGGAGGTGGAGGGGGAGGAAGAGGTGGATAGGGAAGGGGGGGGGGGGGGGGCGCGGCTAAACAAAACGCACGGACAGAGGCAGCGCGCAGCAGCGGGGGGCAAGGCTGCGACCGACCATGGACAGCGAAGCCTGCAGCAGCAGGAGGCGGAACAGGAGGGGGCGGAGATGGAGTAGGAGGAAAAGGAGGGGGAACAATGAGAACACCAGAGAGGAACACGACGAGGAACAGCAGGGCCAGGAGGAGGAGGAGGACCATAATAATGCATGGGGGCGTCGACGACGACGTCGACGTCGACGACGACGTCGACGGCGACGACGACGACGACGGCGACGACGCGGGCGGGCGCGCGGCGGCGGCGAGCTTTCCTGCCGCCCCCGCCGCAGATCCGCAGTGGCCCCCAGAGGGAGGTTCCAGGTGGCCCCCGCGGGGGCCCCCGTAGGCCCGGCGAGTGCCAGGCGCGCCCGGAAAGTTGCCCCCCCTCCTTCCCCTCGAGGGTCGAGGGCAAAACTCCGCGACATCCTCTTCTTTTTTTCTCGAAGTCGAGGGGGGGGCGCCGGCTGGAGAAATCATTTCTTTGGAGATCTGGGCCGGGCGCCCGAAGGCGCTTGAGCAGGAGACGGCCGCCTTCGACGCGGCGCCCCCCATTAAATCCCGAGGGGCTCATCTGCCGTCTGCGCTCCTTGCAGTCGGCGCAAAGTGGGTGGACAGATGAACGGGGCATCTGGCAGGTGAACGCGACCGCGCGCGCAGTCGGGAGTCGGGAAAGTTGCGCGCGCACTCAGGTTGGCAAAGAGGTGGCCCGGAGATTTCACGGGGGCGCCGTGGGGGCCCGAGGCCCTCGCTCTTATCCAGAGTGCCCGCTGAACGCGCTCGCCAGCGCAGGGCGTCGCGACGCTTCTGACGCGCGGGCCCGCGCGCACGCAGAACATGCATCTTCGCGCCAATTCGAATCAACGGGGGCGCATGTTGCAAGGGTGCTGACGTTTCTCGAGGTATTTCCATATGTTCATCTAGGTTGGACCGCGCTTTCGAGAAATCCAAGAAGTCGGCGGTTGCTGTTCGCAGGGGAAGGGAAGCCAAAGGGTTTCCGTGTTGTCCGAGTGTGGAGGTCCCCGTGAACTGCGACATCTGCGCGTTTCCTGACATCGGGCATGGTTTTTTGTTTCTCCGTAGGTGAACAGTATCTTGTCGGGGGGGTATTTCAGCGCGCCCGCGGCTGGCCTGGGCGGCATGATGTCGGAGCCGGCAGCGCTCGGAGATCGCGGGGAAGACATCTATGCGCGGTGTGCAGATCCGGATTTCGGCCCTAAGATCGCGATCTCCTATCCAGGCGTCAATGCGCACGAGCTCGTCCAAAGGGCCCCGCTCATGGACGACGCTCTTATTGCAGGCGTGGTGCATTGCGCCTCCTGCCTGGAGCTGCGATGCGAAATCTCTTGCCAGCTGGCGTTGGAGTCACGGCGGAAGAGCATGGGCCTTCACATATCTACACGCTCGTATACGTCCAAATCGACACCTCCTACCAAGTGGCCCCGTTTTCTCCGGGTGCATGTTTTGCCCAGGGACTGGTGGATGCATCCTTGTTCGCAAAGTTCTCTACGTTCACTTCCACCTTCGCCAATCTCGCGTGCGTCCGCCTCCGCGTCCTGCTGCTTCAACGTGCCCTGTCGCGTAGTTGTATTGTGCACGTAAACATGCATCGGGTTGCCACGTGGAATTCAACGACTTCGCTGGCCAGTGCGCTGGGCGGCACTTGTCTGTGGACGAGTCCCGCGACGGCATCGGACGCATTTCATGTGTTTTGTGATATTCGGGGTGTCTTGCGGCGTTCGAACAGGAGCTGAACGTGTAACACATTTTTCATCTGCACATATTGAACGCCTACGAACGCTTCCTCGATCAAAATGTTGCTAGTGGCCGTTAGGACGCGCGTAACAAATTCTTAAGTCTGATCCGGGTGGGGGGAGGGTTCAGGATTGAGTCTCGCTAGCCACTGGCCTTCGCCGGGCGCGGCCGTTCTGGCTAGAGTTGACGCGCCGGGAAGCTCAGATCTGGGAAATGCTCGAAACATTATTCATGCTCCAAGAATGCTCTCACGCTTTTGGGGCAGATGCTCCAAACGTGCTCCTCGGTTTCGGTTGAGCCCCCAAAAATGATCGCGTGGTTTCAGGTGTCGCTTGACGAGGCCCCAAAAATGCTGGCGCGGTTTTGAAAAGTTTTGGTGAGATTATCAGGGTGTTTCAAAAATGTTCGCGCGGTTTCGGGCGCAATTTGCGGTTCTGGGGCGCGTTTCAATGCGGCGAACGCCGCGCGAGCATTCTTTGAGCGCATCCAAAGTCCAACCAAAACCGCACGAGCAGTTTTGGATCATCATCGCTCTACAACAAGGGTCTCGGACCATGACGCGCCGCCAGGCGCCAGGCCAAGCAATCCTGGCGACTCTTATATGCTCCACGAGGGAAGGAGAGGATGGGCGGCGGGAGGGCTGGCCCCGAAACGGGGCGGTTCAAGCGGCTCAAGGACGGCTGGATCCCACAGACGTCCAGGGGGGCGGGCGGCCCGCCAGCGCGGGGCCATAGCCTGCCGTCAGAGCACCGACGAGTTCGGTGACGACACAGGTCAGCTAGGTGCTTTGTCTTGCTTGTTTTTGTGCTTCATTGTGTACATCGACACTGCAGGGAGCTTTCTTCGTATCTTATCTGGTCTGACGGACACATTTTCTGACGGACACATTGTTGCTATTGCTTCTTGTTTGGTCTGACGGACACATTGTTCTGACGGACACATTGTTCTGACATTGCACATTGTCTGGTCTGGCGGACACATTGTTCGCACATTGCACATTCTTTGGTCTGACGGACACATTGTTGCTATCTCTTCTTGTGACAACGGCGGGCTACGACTTTCGGCAGCTCAATAAGCGACGGTCCAGACAATCAGAGATTACCGACACACAGTGGCTCAACAGGTACGGTGTTCAGGAAGTCACAGACACACAGTGGTTCAGTAGGTACAGTGCTGACAAAAAGATGCTGCAAGAAGTGAAGTCCTCTCAGGATAACAGATCTGCAACAGTGCCTTTCCCTGACGATCGCTCTGTTCGTGCACGGGTATCAGAGGATGATAGACAGGCGGAGGAGGTGAGGAGACAAAATGTGATTGCCAATGAGAAGAATGACAGTATTCGTTTGTTGCTTGAAATGGGGTTTGCCAGCAAAGACAACCAGACAGCCATTCGACATACCCTCGATCAACATACGACCAGAATGGATGTTCAGCAGAAGGCCATAGACAACCTCGGAGATCGTCAGACGAAACTTGAGTCCCTTGTTGCGTTTACTCAAGCGGGAGGTGCTCCTTCGATCGCGTCGGGTCCAGGATCGGGCGGAGGTGCGGGAGGTACGACAGCACAACAGGCGGCACGTAACATGTGGCGCCCGACTTTCCTGGAGGTTAAGGGGTGGGTCAAGGATTGGTGAAACCCTGCTGTGCGTAACCAACAAATGTTGACATATGAGGATGGCATGATGATTATTAAAAATATTGCCAGCGTACTCAGCGAGGACGACAGGGCATTGCTCGACTCAGACAGGACTGAACGACTCAACTCAGGCCGGGTGATGTTTGGTAACATGAAGATGGCGGTGAAGGGGGCAGTAGAGGCAGACATTATTTGGAGATGGAAAAAATACCTCGATCAAGTTGTGACTCCTGTGCAGAATCGTGCACCTCCCCCCCCCCCCCAGGCATCCAGATGCCATCGCCTGAACATCTCATCCAGGGCCTTTCTCAACAGATAGATCCGACGTCACTGCGATTCTCGGTGGATTGTGCACCATGGAAGCGACCACATGTCAAAGCTACGAGCCGATTCATGGCAGTTATGCGAGCACAGATTCCTACGGTGTCACTTCGTCCTGAGATCGGCCCCCCTGTCAGCACCATCTATTGTACTGTGAATGGTCAACGCCCTTTCGCTCTGGGGGAATTTCGTGAAGGTACGGGCTGGCAGCTCTGGGATGATGCATGGAGGAATCTTGTGACGACATACGGTGTGCAGATCACAAAGGATACATTTCTTACGGAGTACAATCGTCAGTGAAAGAGAGCCCGACAGTTCTTTCAAATGAATGCTGCGACGTGGAACTGTCAAAGGGCCGGTGCAAAACCTTGCAGAGCGGCGGAAGTAATACACTGTCTGGCCCATGTTGGCCTTGCGGCTATTCAGGAGGGACAACATCTGATATCTAGTGAGTGCGCACGCCTGGGGTTTAGTGCTTTCCCATCAAAGGATGGGAAGGCGGCCATTATGATGAACGGACAATGGAAGGGACAGGTTCGGGATATTATCACTACACAATCTAGGCTGGTCGTGGCTGTCTTGGGCGAGAAAAACCACCCAATTATCTTTGCGAGCGTTTATCTTCCAGATGAGAGCGTCAAAGATGCCGAGACTATATGCGACGAAACGGTTGCGGAACTTACACGGATCATTAGAGAATGCAGTGGGAAATATAGGACTCCAAGCGTGGTTATCTCTGGGGATTTCAATGTGGAGCTCTCTGGGAACACGTGTGGGGAATTCAAGGGTATTAGATATGCTATCACGGGTGGTGGTGTGAATGGGAGGATGGTTTATTCGGAGGAGGGTACTAAGATCAGAGAGAGGGAGAGAATCAAACACGACATGAGGAGGAGGATATTAGGTATGCTCATGGAGTTCGGTTTGAAGGCTGCCAACACATTTCAAGCTAGGTCTGTGACGTGGACAGGCTACGCGAGGGGGCGCGTGCCAGCAAGGTCCGCTGTGCTCGACTATATGTGTATACCGCTCCGCTGGGACATAGCGGAGATGACGGTATCATACGAGTTTCACAGAGGGGGTAAGCTGGCTACCAGCCGCTTGTCTGACCATGCGATGCTTTTTCTTTCTGCTAGAGACCACGGGAGTCCTGACAGATTTTGGAATGCATGTTATAGACCACGGGTGCAGTTGGTAGGTTACACGCCAAGTACATGGTATGACGAGAACATCGCACGTACACAATGTGATGAGATGATGGAACGGATTCATGATTTCCAGGGTGACGGTGATGATGATGACATGGGCCTCAAAGGGACCCCCAATGGTATACCTTACGAGACAAAGACCTGCGACGACGACGGTCCTGGATGTGGTACTCCTCGGGACTTTCGTGGTTTGGCTTCTGGACTCGTGAACAGTTTTACCCAGGGAGTTGCTTTTCAGACCAGGGATGCCGCTCGAAAACCTCCCGTGCGACCGTCAGGACTCCAGCCGTTGCTTGAACGGCGTCGTGCACTTCCGCCTGGCCAGAGTCCTGAGAGGCGTGAGCTGACACGTCAGCTCAACGCCCTTCGGAGACAATACCGCCGTGCTCGTCTGGAGTGGCAGATCCCGCCCGTGCGCAGACGTGTACGCAACACACTACACAATCTGGGAGGGACGGAGGATAGACAGCATTGGGAGAGGATCATACATCGTACTTGTCAGGAGCAGTTCTCATCTCTTGAGGCACGTTCGGCCAACAGTCGCCTGTTGCAGGAGCTGCGACGGGAGGCCAACGTGATGCCGGCCTCGAATTTGCCTTTCAGCACGCTCTTGCGTGCTCGGAGTCGGCTCCGATCGTCCAGGGCGACAGGACGGGACGGTGTGCCGTGCGAGATATTGAAGAAAATGCCATGGGCCTCTCTGAATAAGATGCACACAATCTTTGACCAGGTCTTTAGGGGTGTGATCCCATACCCTGAAAGTTGGCGTGAGATCCTTGTTTGTGTTATGCCGAAGAAGACTCTCACTAGTAACATGTCCGACTGCAGGTTCCTGTGCTTGCTCAATGCTATCGCACGTTGGTATGTCAGAACGCTTGTGTGTATGATCGAGGAGTCTGTGGAGTCTTCGGGTGTACTACGCCGTTTGGGTCTCTACGGATTCCAGCGTAACCGCAAGACATTCGAAATCACTGCGGCCCTCAAAAATATGGGCCAACATGCGTCCAAATGGCGTGATCAAGAACTGCACGTTGCTATCTGTGATATCCGTAGGGCCTTCGACCATGCCACTGTGGGGAAACTCCGTGAGGCCCTTCAATGGAGTCAGGTACCTCTGCAGTTCCAGATACCCCTTCTGGAGGCTGTACTTTATGGGAGTTGTGAGGTCACAGGTGAGGGTCTGAGTATTGAGGGATTCTCTTGGGATGTGAATATTAGGACTGGAGGTCCAGAAGGGCCACTGGCTTTCAACCTTATTGCTGCCCACATGTGGAGTGCGACGTTTCATACATGGGATGTCTTGGGGTACGGTTACAGATGCGAGATTGTAGGGGAGAAATGGAGTACGACGGTTCAACATACGGTCAACCACATGGTATGGGCTGATAACGTGGTAGTACTGGCTCAAAGCGAATCACAACTTACCGAGATGCTTTCGCAGCTCACACACTCTCTTGTGCGACGCGGCATGGAATGAAAACCCATTCAAGCTAATGCCACTCCCATCCCTCTGCTTGGCGAATACCTTGTATTTGGACAGGATGTGAGTTTTGAGCAGGACGGTACGATCTCACAGGCACATAATATTGAGATCTCATCGACGACCAATGAATTTCAGACTTTTCGATTATCTCGTGTGACGTCTGCGGTGCTGCTGGGTGTATTCATTACCACCGACTATCGGGCACATTCTCATGAGGATCTGGCCTATCGACTGGATGCTGCAAGGAGGGCTTTCTATTCACAGAAGGCCTACTATGGGGCCAGATGTGTACCTACCAATGCTAAGTTTCAGAGGTATACGGAGCGGATTCAATCTCAGATACTGTATGGAGGAGAAAATCTCACGCTGGATGACAGCAGTCTTGAGGACATCCACCGCTTTGAGGGCCAATGCTTGCAGCAGATCGTGGCAACGAGGAGACTGCCAGAGGAGTCCATTCAGGATTATGAGCTGCGTCGGAGGAGGAGGTGCAGAACATTGTTTCAGGAGGCAGGTTTTATGCCACTGCCACAGCGATTATTGTTAGCATGCTGGAATGTTGCCAAGGATTTGTCTAAGTTTATCCAATCTGTGCCTGTGCATAACTGTCACGATCGCTGTTGGTATGATGCGAGATTCGGTATGATGGCCTTCCCTAAGCAATGGGATAACATGCGTGATCGAGCTGCCGCATTTCTCCATGCACATGCTTCCACGCGTATTCGTCGGGAGGAAGGGGATATGAGGAGGAGGAAAATGGGGAGGGAAGTGACGGCTCAGCGCACATGGCAGTACCCACTACAGCAGTTCTTTGGTGATGACTGGTGGGGCTGCATGCTACACAGCGATTTTTTTCACGTGGGCTGTCGTGACGGCGGCCGAGCATATACGCAAATATTTTCAGCCAGAACACAAGAGAGGATGTGGTACCAACTACGAGAAGGAGGAGGAGTTCGGTATTAGTGGAGGTATGGAGGAGGAAAGGGAACCCAAGAGAAGAAGGATGGAGGAGGAGGAGAATTTGAGTCTCAGCAAACGTATTGCACTATCGTACATGCGTGAGACGGCCTGGGATTTTACCACCCCCGGACTACCTGTGGAGATCTGCGGGGATAGTCTGCTGATTGTGTCGTGGATCAACGGTGTGCGGGCATGTGAACAGGTGGACTATCGCAAACGAGTTGCCAACTTGCAGGATCGGTTATACAACGTATGTGTGCAGGAGGGAGGGAGACCACCTATGAAGGGACGGGACATTGCGAAGCATATCTTCAGGGAGAATAATGAGAGAGCTGACAGACTGACACATGAGGCCCGCGAGGGCCTAACTTATATCAAAGAGTCGTACGATTCTATATTTACTAACACGATGAATGTCGTTGCCATTCGGGGTGCCTGGGATGGTGGCGTCTCGGCCTTAGTGGTTGGGTGTGGCTGCTGGCTCGATATCGGGTTTCGGACAAATACTAACGACTGTGTTTGGACGGAGGTGTACAGAGAGGCCTGGTGTTTGAGCGATGCTTGCACAGTTACTCAAGCTGAACTGAGTGCCGCGGAACGGCTGCTTGCAGCCACAGCTCGTCTTGCGCGTGTTTGCCGTCTCTTCTCATGTTGATGCCTGTGCTTGTGTATATCTACGCGCTTCGCGCTCTATACTGTACAGGCTGAATTGTAACAGCTGACGCTGCCGTGTGGACACTGCGACTGGGCTCTGAGAGCCCGCTTCAGTCGACTCCAAGCCAAGCCAAGCCCTCCCCCCCCCCCCCCCATCGCGGAGCATTCCATTTCGACGACGCCCCAAACATGCTCGCGCGGTTTTGGTAGCATGTTGATTCTCTGGGGCGGGCAGAAGGGAAGGAGAACGAGGGGGATGACGAGTCTGGGTTGTGGGCCAGGTGTGTGCTTTCTGGGCTCCGATGGCAGGCGCATCTGGCTTCTGGGGCTAGTCCGTCTCAGGAGCATCCTTGACAATGTTGGCGCAGGCTCTAGGGTCTAGGGTGCGGGGTCTAGGGTCCAGGGTCTAGAGTCTGAAGATCCAGGGTCTAGGGTCTAGGGTCTCCAGCCCAGGGTCTCATGTCTAGAGTTTAAAATCTGGGATGAGGGGTCGGCCCTAAGGCCTGGAGCTTAGGGCCTACGGCCTAGGGCCCAGGGGTGCCAGGTGCCAGGGGACAGACTCAGCAGGGCGGAGCAGGGATCCGGGGGCATCTTTGGGAGCATCTTGAGGAACATTTTTGGAACATCCCGAGACGACCAGGGCGGGGACCGGGGGCGGAGCATTTTTGGAGCATCTTCAGGAGCATCTTTAGGAGCATGTTTGGAGCACCCCGAGAAGGACCAGGGCGGGAACCGGGGGGCGCGGGGCATTTTTGGGGCATTGTTGGAGCATTTTCTGGGCATTTTTCAGACGAGCCGGGGGGCGGAGCATTTCCTAGAGCATTTTTGGGTCATCTTTAGGAGCATTACTGGAGCATCCCGAGAAGGGCCAGGGCGGGAACCGGGGGGCGGAGCATTTGGGGGGCGTCTTTAGGAGCATCTTGAGGAGAATTTTTGAAGCATCCCGAGAAGGGCCGGGGCGGCATCCCGGGCGCGGAGCATTTCTTGGAGCATTTGTGGAGCATCTTTACGAGCGCGTTCGGAGCGCCCCGAGCAGGGCCAGGGGCCCCGGGGCGCGGAGCATTCTTGGAGCATGTCTGGAGCATCTTCCCAGGCACAGCGGCATTCTTGGGTCTTGGGTCTTGGGTCTTGGGTCTTTGGTTCTTCGGGTGCTTTCCCAGGGGGTTCGCAGCCGCCCCTCAGGGGGGTCGCAGGCTCCAGATTTTTGCAAAGCTTCCCCAGGGGGGTCCCAGGCTACAGGTTTTGCAAAGTCCCCCCAGGGGGGTCGCACGCTCCGGATTTCTGCAAGCTCCGGATGTTTGCAAAGTCCCCCCCAGGGGGGTCGCAGGCTCCAGATTTCTGCAGAGCCCTTCCAGGGGGGTCGCAGGCTCAAGTTTTGTTGCAAAGTCCCCCCAAGGGGGTCGCATGCTCCAGATTTTTGCAAAGTCTCCCCAGGGGGGTTGCAGGCTGCAGGTTTTTGTATGAAAGTTCCCCCAGAGGATCGCAGGTTTCAGATTTTGGCAAAGCCCCCAGGGGGGTCATGCTGCGCGCTCCGGATTTTTGCAGAGTCCCCCCAGGGGGTTCGCAGCGTTCAGCCGTCCGAATACTACAGGCTATAGACTACAGGCTATAGGAATCGCATTCAGGTGTTAAGTGTTCAGGCTGGGCCTCGCAGGCACTTGCGACCGTGAGTCTCTCTGATCCCGCTCCCGTGCAAGAGGAGGAGGAGCAGGAAGAAGTCAGGGGGGGCCTGTTCTCTGGACAAGCCGACCTTTGACATCGCGGTGTCCTGATCCCTCCTCTCTCCCCTTATCTCACAGGCAATCGCGACCGCTCGTCGCCCTGATCCCGCTCCCGTTCAAAAACAGGCACCTCCTGCTCAGTTCTCTGATCTCTCTGGAGATGCGACCGTTAGTCGCCCTGGTCCCACCGGCACCCTTGCGCCCCCCGGTGGCAGTCAGGACGATCCCAAATCAGACACACCTGGGGACAGCATCGGTGCTGCTGCTGCTGCTGGCGGCGCCGCAGGGGGTGCGCCCGCGCTCGGAGACGCCCCTTACAATTCGGGCAGTCAGGAAGATGTTTCTGCAAGCGCGGCCGTTACTCACGGAAGGAGCGCGGCGCCTCCTGGACACGGCGTCGCGGCGACAGTTGACGCCCTACCGGGCAGCCCTGGCGGCCATGGCAGCAGACCGCGCGAGGAGAGACAGGGACCGGTAGGCCAGGAGGGAACGGAGCTGTCGGGACATCGGACTCGCAAATAGAAGCAGGACCTATTAGGCCATCCTTCAGCTGCAGCAGTCCCCTGGGAAGTCCACAGGTGGACGTCCGCCGCGGCGCGTCAGTCCCTTCTCCTCCCGGAGATAGGCAAACAGGCGCCCCCACTCCCCGCCGCTACTATCAGCGCCCTGGGGACACTGCCCTGGAGGAGGCCGAAGAGACGCCCGGAACGGCGCCCACTCCCGGCGACGGTAGCGCGGCGGCAGTCCAGAAGGCTGCTGAGGGAGCGCCCGAAAACGGAGACTTACCACAGAGAACAAAGAGCCAGGATGACGTAGATCCAAGAGCGGCCGCCAGCTGCTAGAGTGCCTGCATCGGGGGCGTGGAAGGAGGCGCGACTGACCGTGGCCCAGGGCATCCACGACTGGCTGGCTCGCCCGACTCCTGGATGTGGGTACGGGCCGCAGTCGGGCGCGCCTTCGCGACCGGCGCAGACGCTCTGTCCGGCGCCTCCGAGGCCACCCCCGTGGCCGACGGCGTATGCGGAGCCCGCTACCTGGAGAGTCTGGGGCTGTCGTTGCACTCAGTCGGTGGCGAGACCCAGCGACGCCCCGCGGTGACCCCGTTCGCCGCCGCCACCGGTGCATTCGAAGCCCCCTCGCCGAGGAACAGCGGACCAGCCTTGCAGGGGCAGGGCAACGAGGCCATCCGCCAGCTTGTCGACAGAAATCCCTACGCGCCCATGTGCCCTCCTTCCCTTGAGGGGGAGGAGGGGAGGGGGATGAAGAGCATCATGACGAGGAACAGATGCGCGACGACACGGCGGAGGGCGAGGTGGAGGGCGGGGGCATGCAGTGCGGCGCTGCCCCGGGACAAGCTCAGCAGCCTGACGGCGACCTCCTGCCTGCGCACAGCGCCGCCGGTGCTGGAGCTCGACCAGCGCCAGCTACGGAAGCGGACGCGGGCGAGGTCGGCCCTGATCCTGCCGAGCAGCACGAAGGCGAAATTCAGCCCCTGGCCGTCGCGGCGGCCAGTCGCCCTGAGCCCGCGTTTGTTCTTGGTCATGCCGACCGTCAGCGGGGTGGCGCCCTGGTCCCTCCTATCTCTCCCCCAACCTCCCAATCTTCAATGCACCTGACCAGTGCGAAGGCCAGTCGCCCCGATCCCGTGCCTGTTCCTGGTTATGCCGACAGCGCAGCCTGGTGTGGCGCGTCAATCGCACCGCGCTGGTTGCCACGCCTGCGAATCGCAAACGATGCGCAGCGTTCTGGAACCTCGACGCCGCCGAGGTCCACGCTTACACCGCGCCGCCGCCCTGTCCACAACCGCCTCTGGGAAGACCGCCGCGCCCATTGGCCGAGACGCCCAGACGAGACGGCGACCACCCACCTGAAAAGGCTGAAGGTCGAGGGAGGCTACCAATTCGCCGCAGCCTGGCACTCCTTGCGCAGGCGCGCGGGCCAGGAGAAGGGCAAGACCAGGAACCAAGTCAAGTTCGACCCGCCCTGCTGGCAGCCCGACGTGATCGACCGCTTCCTGGACGAAATGGCACGCAGCCACCACGACGTGGGCACCTGTGCCCGGAACGCGGGCGTCTACATCGACTGGGGCCGCGAAAACACCTTCTATCAGGAGTTCCAGAGGAAGCGGGGGGGGCGTGGATTGGGAACGGGAAAAGGCCCTCTACCAGGAGTTCCAGAAGAACAGGGAGGCAACCAAAGGTGAAGGGCGCGGAGAGGGCCGGGCGCGCAGCTCCGGGTCCCCCGGCAACTGGTGTGGGAAGCGCCCCAGACGCTGACCAGCTCGGGACCCGCCACCCCTTGCCGGTGCGCAGGGTGTCACGCCCGGCTCATTCCGTCCCCTGCAGACTGCGGCAGTATTCTGTGTGCAACCAACGCACCGCTGGCCACGCACACCGCCTGGCCCCCCTTCCCCCCCCCTTCGCCCCTGGGCCTGGGACCGTGCGCCCTCCTGTTCCCCCGCCTGTTCCGGCAGCGGCAGAGGCTGCAGCGCCGGCTGCAGGAGCCTGGCAGCCCATCGGCACCCCCGTCTTAGGCGGGCGCACGAGACGGGCATGCGCGACATGAGGGGGCTCAGTTTGCGCCCAAGTTAGCCTGGTCCACGTCTTCGGCGACCTGTTCCCCCCTCCCTCTTCGGTGACCTGCCCCCCACCTCCCCCTCTTGTCTTCTGCGTGCATTGGGGCCGCGTGTCCCGCCTGATCCCGCTGGGTGCCCAGCTCCGCCCAAGTGGGCACCGATGGTGCGGGCTGGCGCGTCGACGGCTGGCGGTCTGCGCCGGCCCTTCTCATTCCTGTTCGCTTCTTCCCCATCCCGCTTGCTCCCCCCCCTCCCATGGCGGCAGCGCCCGGCGCTGCGCGGCGTCGGCCCGGCGCTAGGCGCTGCGCCCTGCCGCCGCAGCGGCCCCGCTAGCCATGGCGCTGCGCGGCTCAGGCCCGGCCCTTGGCACTGCGGACGTCAGCGCATCCATCGCGCGTGGCTGCTGCTTGTCTTCACGCGCTGCCGATGCAGGGCAGGTTTTCGCCCTGCAGTTCACCGGCTTCCTGTCGGCCATGGCGGCCAGTTCGTTTGGAGGCCGCACCTCAAGCTTCACTGCTGCCTGGTCGCGGATTGGACGACCACCCTGGGCCCCCTCTGCATCATCTGGTGGCGCAACGTTGCTCATCGTCTTCGTGGTGCTCTGCTTCCTCCTGGGCGTCGACCTGGTCACGTGGCGCGCCCTCCCCTGCAGTGCTTGAGGCTGGTGTTCGCGGAGCGCCGTTGACGGCAGCGCCGCTCCCTTCGCCTTCCGGGACTTCGCCCTCGGCCACTGTCCAAGGCAAGGCGCACCTTTTCCTGCGCATCCACTTCGGCGCCGCATGTTCCCAGGGCCCCGCCCGCCCCTGGCCGCCTGAGGCCCCGCCTTCCTGCGCCCTGTCTCCCGCCTTAAAGCAGTGCGTAGCCCGCCTAGCTTCTAGCGGAAGAGGTTCGCTCTCGCCCCGCAGATCAAACAAGTGTTAGGGCTGGGCCGATAGCCGATAGCCGATTGCCTAGGGCCTAGGGGCCGAGTGCCTAGCGCTCAGCGCCTAGCCCATGCGCCCATAGGTCGTCGTCGTCGACGGCGGCGTCGGCGTCGAAGTCGGCGTCGGCGTCGTCTGCGGCGGCAGCGGCGGTGCCGTCGGCGCAGAAACCCGAAACCCGGCGTCGGCGTCGGCGTCGTCGTCGTCGTCGGCGGCGGCGGCGTCGGCGACAGCGTCGGCGGCGACGGCGGCCGCGGCGGCGTCGGCGTCGGCGTCGGCGACGGGGGGATCTTCAAGACGCGCCCGAAATCGAACGAACGCGATAACCGCGCGAGCATTCTCGGGGCATCGCCAAAATGCAATTGAAACCGCGCGAGCATTTTCGGAGCATCGACGAACTGCGACCGAACCCGCGCGAGCATTACCCGCGAGCATCAAATTCAGCATTAAATAATGTTTGAGCGTTTCCCAGAGCTGAGCCGAACTGGCGCGTCGCAAGGCTAGAGCCAGTGAGTTGCGAAACGTTAGCGTGGCCTCGGTTTATCGGGGCACGTCGCAGCTTGCCGCCCGAACGGCGGGGTGGGCCTCATGCCGCCTGCAGCGTTCGGCGCGGGGCCCGCGGCAGGCTTCGCGGAACCGCCCCGCGCGGTGGGGGGGGGCGGCGGCGCGGCAATGGACGGCGCCAGGGGGGGGCCAGGCGCGCTCGCTGGAGCGACGGCCGCGCTTCGTGGACTCACGTTCGGCGGTGCCAACCCGGGGGCGCCCTCAAACCTTGCGCGGGGGCCCTCGGGGGGGCGCGGGGGGGCGCCGCCGTGAACGAGGTGCGCCGCGCCGCCTTCGCCGGCGATTTGCACGAGGCGCCGTGGGCGGTCAAGACCGAGGGGGGCGTCGACATGTCTCCCATCGCCCGCGACCGGCTCCGCGCCGCGCTGCGGGGCCTGGCGGCAGCTGCGGGGTTGCCCCCCCTGTTTCTGGGCGACGTGCCAGCCCTGGTCAGGGTCGAGGGCCAAGTTCACGATGCCCTCCGCCCCGAGGCTCAAGGAACTCAGCGCAAACTACGCGCGGGGGGCCGGGCGCCCGCCCAGGGACTGCGAGGGCGCGACGGACGTTCAGCTCTCGGGGGGTCCCAGGACGGCCCCAATATGGCCCCAGGAGGCCCCCGAGAGACCCCCAAGAGGCCCCAGGGGACCCCCAGAGGCACCCGCGATGCCCCGAGAGGCCTCGGCGAGAATGCCAAAACGGCCTCGACGCGGAAGCCGAACTCATTGGTCTCACGATGGTTTTGGCCCCATGCTGGCTTCCTTGGGGGGGGGGGGGGGGGGCGCGAATAAATGCCCACCACCTTATCGATCGATCCCGTCCAAGAAGCGCCCGGGGGGCCCCGGGAGGTCCAAGGATGGCCCCAAGATGGCCCCAAGAGGCCCCAGGAGGCCCCCCAGGATGCCCCCAAGAGATCGATCGATCCCGTCCAAGAAGCGCCCGGGGGGCCCCGGGAGGTCCAAGGATGGCCCCAAGATGGCCCCAAGAGGCCCCAGGAGGCCCCCCAGGATGCCCCCAAGAGACCCCCAGGAGGCCCCACAAGACCACCCCAGAGGCACCCAAGATGCTCCAAGAGGCCTTGGCGAGAATGCCCAATCGTTGAGTTCACGAAGGTTTTTGCCACATGTTGGCCTCTTGATGGGGAGCACTGGTTAAGATGGCTCCAAGAGCGCCTGGGAGAGCCCAAGGTGACCTCCAAGATGGCTCAAGATATCCCAAGATGTCTCATAATGACTTCCTCTTTGTGCTGCCCACTTCCCTGATCCAGGCAGTTTCTCTGGGCGTCGTGTCTGGAGGGGCTGGTGGGGATTCGCGAAGCGTCAACGATTTCACGAGACGTCCATTATCATGCGCTACATGCCCTCGAGTGTTGATTTGATTGCATTGGATGCTTCATTGCAGCAGAACCCTTGATAAAACATGCTTCGCCGTTCAATTGTTATGCGCGCGAGCGCCCCTATCGCGCTGCCAAGAGGTGCGCGGCCGATGCGAAAAATCCAGAGAAAGAAATGAGAGACGTCGTATATGAGGTGACAGCCCACAAGCTGGCATCGCTTATGGCACGGGCGCGTTCAATTTTGACGTTGGCCTGGTGAACCCAGTGGCCGCCAGCAGGCGCAAAACAGCATTGGTGAGGGAATTTTGTCTTCAGAGAGCTGTCCGAATCGATCACCAGTCATTTCAGCGAGGTCGGCACTTGCGATCAGCGTGGCTTTGTATTGGTTGCAGAAGGCGGCGGTTCGTTTGGCGTTGCGCAAGTGAAGATGCACTTAAACATTGATGGCACACATGCAACCATCATCGCGCGCTGGAAGCTCGAGGCCGCGTTTGGCGGCGAGGGGTATAGCATGTGGTCAAATGCGAGCCCAGCAGATTTGATCAGCGCCCGCCTCATCATCGACGCTGTGACTTACACGTTGTTTGATAACGGGTCCATCGGCGTTTTGATGCTGCGCGAGCTTCGCTGAGACCAACCAACAAAAAAGTTCGCCAGCGTGGGCCCACGCAGCGATTCCTGGTTGATAATATGCGGTGCAATGTACGTGGTACAAGCTATGTGGCGCAACCTATGTGTTGACATCTGTGAGGTGCAATCTCTGTTGTGGGCTCGATGTGGTTCCACCAATGTGATGCCATCTATGCGGCGCACTATGTGGTGCAATGCATGTGGTGCACTCGATGATGCGCAGCCAATAGGGTGCATTATTTGTGGGGCCGTCGACGCGCGCGGGCCGCGTGATGCAATGTACGCGCTGTAATCCTTATTTCAGGCGCAAGAGACGCGGCCCGGGCGACGGGCGGCGGCGAGACGGCGACGACGTGGCGACGGGGCGGCGACGGCGAGCACGGAGCAGCAATACCGCAGGCCCAGGCGACGGGCGGCGACGAGGCGGCGACGGCGATCGCGCAACCGCCAGGCCGCCACCCATGCCCATGCACAGGGCCGCCAGGCCGCCACCCAGGCCCACGCGCAAGACGCCCTAAGAGCAAACATTGTTTGGCGAAAGAGCGCATTGCACTTTGGGGAACAAGCGCACGGCGCTGTAAGACCCGCGGGCATTGCTCGACGCGCCTCCTCCCCTGACTCACCTTCCCCCTGCGAGCTCGCCGCCTCGCCACCATGCGCTGACTGGCTACTCCCCCCCCCCCGCCCCATTCCTCCCCCCCCCCCCCCGCGCCATCGCGGCTACGCGAGCGCGCAGCAACAGTGCTCCCTCTTCTCCCTCGCCATCCTCCTCATCCGCCTTGCGCTCCTCCTCCCCGCCTCCGCCCCTGGGCTCGGCGCCGCGACTTCGCGCCGCCGGGCCCGCGGCTGCGCGCCGCGGGCGGGCGCGGCCGCGATGGCGTCGAAGCCGTTTGCGCTGCCGCCGCGGGTGCCGTTCGGGCCGCGGGCGCTGCCGCTGGCGCTCGGCGATCGGCTCGCGCCGACGATGAACAAGGCGGTGGCGCTCGGAGCTCGGCCGCCGACCGAGCCGCCGCCGACGGCGGCGCAGGGGCCGGCGATGGTGAGCGCGGCGCCGGCGTTCGCGCCGCCGCCGCCGCCGCCGCCGCCGATGGCGGCGGAACGCAGCGCGCAGGCCCCCACGGCGGCCATCGGTCCGCGGCCGCTGCTGGCGCCGCCGCCGCCGCCGAGCGCGGCGTCGCACACGTGCAAAGTGGTTGTGCCGCGGCCGCCGCCCGCGCGCGAGTGCTCGCGCTCGCGCCAGCACCGCGGCGCAGCGCCGCCCTCGGCGCCTCTCGCGGCGCGGCCCGCGGCGGCGCCCTCGGCGCGGGCACTCGCCGACGCCGCTCGCCCTCGCCGTCGGCCGAGTGGGCGGGTGCGGAGGCGGCGCGCCAGGCGGCCTGGAGGGTGGCGGACGAGCTGCTTACGGGCTGGGCGGGGGCGGCCGCCGCCCGTGACGGAGCGCGGGAGCGGCGCGACCGCGCTAGGGCGGCGGCGCAGGAGGCTCGACGGGCGACGACGACGACGGCGACGACGACAATGACAACGACGACGGCGACGACGACGACGACGCAATCATGATCGCGCCGTCGTCGTCGTCGTCGTCGTCGTCGCCCGTCGAGCCTGCTGGCCGCCGCGGCTGGGTGGGCATCGGAGACCGACGAGGCAGCCGACGCCGCGCAGGCCGACGAGGCGGCGGGGGCGCAGGGTGCGGCGATGGAGGTCGATGCGCCCCGCTAGGGCGGGGGCGCAGAGTGCGGCGGCGGAGTCCGATGCGCCCCGCTAGTGGTCATCCCTCCTACTCGCCCTCATCATCCTCACCATCGCAATCATCATCATCATCATCATCATCATCAGCATCAGCATCATCATCATTAACATCGTCATCACCGGTGCCCTCGTCACAATCAATCTTAGCACAACCGCCACCACCACCGCCATCATCATTATCAGCATCCGCACAGTCATGAGAGGACGAGCAGGTTGCTGGAACCTGAGCTCGCGCCGCGCGAGCCCGGCCACAGCTAAAACAATCAGAGGCAGCAGCGTGGAAAGGGGACCCCCCGCTGCAATGCCCCGGCGGAGAACTGCGGGTCACGTCCGGAGGCCGCGAGGAGGACATCCACTTCCACTCTCCTTGACGTCCACCACCTCATCCTCCTCGGCCCTCCGCAACAAGCACCTGATCGTGCGCCTTCTCAAGCAGGGCCACCCTGGCATCCCCGACCCCGTCGTCCTGCTCATCCTGGCCATCCTGGTCCTCCTCCTCCTCGTTCTGCTGTTCCTCCTCCTCGTCCTCCTCCTCGTCCTGCTGCTCCTCATCCTCCTTACCTCCTCCCCGTCCCCCCCCTCTCCTCCCCCGCCTGCCCCTGCGCCAGATCATGGACAAGACGCGGCAGGCTGCGTGAATAAGACGGCGCCGATGCACCTGCATCCGCGGGTAGCTTGCGCGCGGGCGAACGCGCAATCGATCCCCGCGGCATCGCCCCCCCGACTTCAAACTAGGCGGTGCAACGGGCCGCTTCTGTCAAAGCCTCGCACCCCCCCTCGGGGGCGGTTGCCCCGCCCATCCCGCTAGCGGACCGTGGAGGCCTTGGATAAGGAAACCAGGGTCTGGAGCCTCGTGGAGATCCACCTGCGTGAAACGGGGGGGGGGGGGGCAGAAGTTGTCCGCCCCCAATCATTGTGAGCTCTCTACCCTCCCTCCGCCCCCTCTCCCCCCCTACTCCTCCTCCCTCCCCCCCCCCCCCCCTCCCCCCCCCCCATCCCGCCCCCCCCCCCCCCGCCCTTCCTCCGCCGCAGATCCCTTGGGGGGGGGGCAGAGGCGAGCGACGCGGTTGCAGTTGCGCGCCCGCTGGCGGGTTGAAATACGTCGCCCAGGCGCGGCTGCGGCTGCGCGCCCGCGGGCGGGTTGAAATGCGTTGCCCAGTTGCGGTTGCGGTTGCGCGCCCGCGGGCGGATTGACATGCGTCGCCCAGTTGCGGTTGCGGTTGCGGTTGCGCGCCCGCGGGCGGGTCGAAATGCGTCGCGTAGTTGCCTTTGCGCGCCCGCGGGCGGGTTGGAATGCGTCGCCCATGCGCGGCTGCGGTTGCGCGCCCGCGGGCGGGTTACAATGTGTCGCCCAGTAGCGGTTGCAGTTGCGCGCCCGCGGGCGGGTCGAAATACGTCGCCCAGTTGCGGTTGCGGTTGCGCGCCCGCGGGCGGGTTGAAATGCGTCGCCCAGGTGCGGTTGCGGTTGCGCGCCCGCGGGCGGTTTGAAGTGCGTCGCCCAGGTGCGGTTGCCGTTGAGCGCCCGCGGGCGGAGTGAAATGCGTCGCCCAGTTGCGCTTGCGCGCCCGCGGGCGGGTTGACATGTGTCGCTCAGGTGCGGTTGCGGTTGCGCGCCCGCGGGCGGGTTGAAATGTGTCGCCCAGGTGCGGTTGCGGTTGCCCGCCCGCGGGCGGGTTGAAATGTGTCGCCCAGTAGCGGTTGCGGTTGCGCGCCCGCGGACGGGTCGAAATGTCTCGCCCAGTCGCCGTTGCGCGCCCGCGGGCGGGTTGAAATGTGTTGTTCGAGGCGCCCCCCTGACGTTCAGTCGGTCAGTCAGTCAGTCAATCAGTCAGTCAATCAGTCATTCACCGGCGGGCACGGAATGTCACCCGGCTCCGCCGGGAAAAAAAACCCAATGTGAACCCTCATGGAACCCTCCATAGGTGTCCCCATAGGAACCGCCATAGGACACCCTATAGGAAACCACCATAGGAAACTCCATTGGGATCACCATCGGGCCCCCCATGGGACCCCCCGACAGGACACATAATAGGAACCCACATCGGAATCCCCATCGGAAATCACACCCATGGACCCCCATGGGGATCCCCATAGGAACCCCCATATGACACACCAATGGAAAACCAACGGGCAACTCCATATTGATGTCCATAGGAAACCTACGAAGTAAACACCACAGGAAACCCACAGCGAAACACCATAGGACATGCCATATGTAATTCCATAGGAAATACGTCTCCCGTCCCATAGGATACCCAACAGGAAACCCAATCGGAACCCACCTACAGCAAACACCATAGGAAACGCAATAGGAGATTCATTCTAGGGATCCCGATCGGAAATCCCTTATAGGACATCCAATGGGAAACCAAATCTGAATCCCATAGGAGCCCCATGGGAAACCCATAGGAACCTCCATGGGCAACCCAATGGGAACCACCACAGGAAACCCAATACAGGGATCCCCACACGAAACCCTTATATGAAACCTTATAGGAAACCACATAGGTATTCCCATAGGGCCCCCATAGGAACCCCGGGTGACCACTAAGAACATCCATCGGGAACCCGACAGGAATCCCCATAGGACCCCCCGTAGGGATTTCAATATAATCCCCATGCACGGGGCGTAGGAAACCACAAAACCCAATAGAACCCCCCAGAGGGATCCCCATCCATAGGAACCCCCACAGGACTTCCCATAGGGATCACCACATTGGGAACATAGGAAATCCCGTAGGACACCCAATCGGAAGAACCGCAGGGACCCCCATAGGAAGCCCAGTGGGAACACAAAGAAACGCAAGTATCAACATAGAAAACCCAACAGGAAATTGCTGGATACCTATGGCGGGACACACGCACACACACACACACATATATATATATATATATATATATATATATATATATACATGTATGTATATACATCTACATATATATATAGGCCGAGAGCTGATGGGCCGAGGGCCGAGAACCTATTGGCTTGGGGCCGTGCATGTGGGCCGAGATCCGTGATAGCACAGTCATGTTGAGCCCCAAAAACAAATCTGGATCACGTTGGACCAGAGTTCTTGATATCGAACTGCTCAATCGTGTTCTACGTACCTATACGACCACCCTGCGGGTGATAAGGATGTGAGGGGGGAGGGGGAACCAACGTCTCACTCAATCGATCTCGCTATCGATCTCACAATCGATATCACATTCGATCTCATTATCGATATCACGTTCGATCTCGCTATCGATCCCACTATCGATCTCACAATCGATCTCACAATCGATTTCACATTCGGTCTCACATTCGGTTTCGCGGTCGATCTCACTATCGATCTCGCAATCGATCTCGCAGTCGATCTCACATTCGGTCTCACATTCGGTCTCACTATCCATCTCACTATCGATCGCACAATCGATCTCACATTCGGTTTCACATTCGGTCTCACTAGCGATCCCACGATCGATCTCATTTTCGATCTCACACTCGATCTCACTATCGATATCACAATCGATCTCGCAATCGATCTCACATTCGTTCTCACAATCGAACTCTCATTCGGTCTAGTTTTGGGGGGGAGGGGCCAAGCGAGCGCCCTCAGGAGGTCGCCGCCCCGAGGTGGGGCAAGGCAAAGAAAGCGGGAGGAAGCCGAGGAACCAAGAGGGAGAGGACGGGAGGGAGGAGGCGAGGAGAGGAACGAGCGGAGGGAGACAACGAAGGAGGACACGGTTCGAGGCGAATCAAGCCGTGGCGACGAGTGGCCGATCTCACAATCGATATCACCATCGACGTCGTCATGATCATCATCATCGTCATCATCAGCATCATCATCATCAGCATCATCATCATCAACGTCGTCATCATCATCAAAATCATCATCACCATCATGGCCATCATCACCATCATCACCATCATCACCATCAGCATCGCAGAATCGATCTGATTATCGATCTCACAGTCGAACTTCCAATCGATCTCACAATCGACGCCATCATCATCATCACCATCATCGTCATCATCATCATCATCACCATCATCACCATCATCACCACCATTACCATCATCACCATCATCACCATCATCATCTAACAATCGATCTGACTATCGATCTCACAAACGATCTCCCTATCGATCTCACAATCGATCTCACATTCGGTCTCACTATCGATGTCACAATCGATCTCACAATCGACTTCTTCATAATCATCATCATCATCGTCATCAGCAACAACACCAACATCATCATCATCATCATCACTGCCATCATCACCATCATCATCATCACCATCATCATCATAATCGTCCACATCATCATCATCATCATCATCATCATCATCATCATCATCATCATCATCATCATCATCATCATCATCATCATCATCATCATCATCATCATCATCATCATCATCATCATCGGGACACTGACGGGACACCGACGGGACACCAGCGGGACACCGGCGGGACACCGCGCGCCACCGGCCGCCGGGAAGAGACACATTTGGTCCGGCCGCGCCTCAGCCACAGGGACACCGACGGGACACCAGCGGGACACCCGCGGGACACCGCGCGCCACCGGCCGCCCGGAAGAGACACATTTGGTCCGGCCGCGCTTCAGCCACAGGGACACCGACGGGACACCAGCGGGACACCGGCGGGACACCGCGCGCCACCGGCCGCCCGGCGGAGAATCATTTGGTCCAGCCGCGCCTCAGCCACAGGAGACTTTCCTCTCGCCCGCCCACGCAGCTTCGCCTCGCCCGCACGGCACGCACAACACGAAACCGAAATCGATTTCCCGGTAGGGGGGCTCTCCGTTCCACTTCGATCTCACCCCCTCACCTCCGATACATATATATATATATACATATATACACACGTATACTTACACGTATATTTTCACACGCACACACATACATATATATGTATAAATATATATTATACACATAGATATCAGATGTGTCAGCTACGTAACTCAAGATACCTGGTTCAACAATATTCAGCTTAATTTTTCGTTCAGCATGATTGCGTCTTCGGTGTAACTTTTTTTGGTTGAGCAACAGACTGCGCAACTGGTCGCAAAGTGTTTGTTGGGCCGCTTAACTTAAATAATTGCTCTGTGATTGTAACCACTTAGTCCTGCTCAACTTGGTACTTGCCAAGCCACGTGGAATATACTTGTTATGTATTTGCATGTACTTAGCGCTATCTGACGTTAAGCACGTCGCATCTGCTTATATCTCACGTTTGAACTTCCGATCGTCTGGCAACCCCGAAACTCATCCTAGCAGTCCAGTAGCGCCGCGGCCCGATGGGTGGCCTTCTCAATGCCGTCGCGCCCCGCGCGCCACGGCCGCCTTCCAGCCGCGGTGGGGCCTAGCAGCCGGCCCGGCAGGATGCAGACGGCGTCAGGTTGGGCAAGTTCTTGGCCGGGCGTCTGCCAAGCATTGGGGTAGCGCACCCCTCGGCGCGGCAGCTGGCGGCGCGTCGGGCCCCAGCCCAGCGCGGTCATGCTTGGCGCCAGGAGGCGGTGGCCGCCAGGGCACGGCGGCGCAGCAGGATGAAGCCGCGCGGCCGTCGATCCCTGGGCGGCGGGACGAGGCGCCCGGGAGGCACGCGTGCCGGAGGGGGTGACTTGCTGACCTCGCGTCGGCGCAGGCAGGCCCGCGCCCTCGAGCAGCTCGACGCGGAAGCGCTGGCGACGGCGACCGCGAATTCGGAGGCGTCGCGCCGCCGGGCGCTCAAAGCCATTTTCGAGCAGTGGGGCGTCGAGGTGGTCCCCCAGGCAGAAGATCCGGCGGCTGGGCGCCTCGCTGAAGGCTGGCGGATACAGGTCCGCTGCCCTGCACTTGTCGCTGGCGGCGAGGATGCGCGCGCAGGCCGACCTCGAGCCCCCCCTCCGTGGGCCAAGCCTTGGCCGACGCGCGGCGTTTGTGCGAGTGGGGGCTCGGGCCAGACCGCAAGGTCGAGGGCGTCGCGATGGAGACGCCAGCCCAGCTTCGGACAGGCGCTACGCCGCTGGTTGCGGGGGGCCCCGCCAACCCCTGGTTGGCGCTGCTGGCGGGCGCCTGGTGGCTCTCGCGCGAGATCGAGCTGTCCGCGGCGCCCGCGCACATGGTCACCTTCCACGCTGGGAAGGGCGGCCGACTTGCTGCCGCGTGGCTGTTGCCCGCATCAAAGACGGGCACTCGGGCTCTGGGCGCGGCCCGCTCGCGCGGTCGCAGCTGCGGCGCCAGGGTCTTCGGCAATGGTTGCCGGCCCACGTGCTGTGGGCCCCCAGCGGTCATGTCTCAGGGCTCGATTTCCTTCGCGGCATTCGGCAGACGGCCTGCCGGCGCCAGACCTGGCCTTGTTCCCCGACCCCGAGGGCAAGGTGTGCGAGAAGGGCGCGATCGTCGCCACCGTCCGTGCCGCCGCGGAGGCGTTTGGCCTGCCCGCGGTCTCTGCAGACGGCCTCCAACTCTGGGGGGGGCACTCTCTCCGGGTGTCCTGCGCCCAGACCCTCGCTCGCGTTGGCTTGAATCGTCATCTGGCTTATCCAGTTGTTTTAGGTGTTGGGGGGGCCACGCCGTCCTCGGGTGCATCTGGGCTGCGCCATTGGCTGTGTCCACGACCTGGGCGCTCCGGGCCTCTTGAGGCGCCGCTTCGGGCGCGTCGGACTCGCTGGGCCTGAGCGAGGTGGCGGGCCAGCTCGCGGCGACGTCGGCGGGGCGCCAGGCGCGACGTGAGGGCGCCGCGGGTCTTGCGACGGCATCGCGTCTCGACGATCTTCTCGAGAGGGTTCGCTGCCTCGAATCCAGCGCCGGGGAGGGGTCGCAGGAGCGGGCGACAATCCGCCTCGACATCGCGGAGACTAAGCACCTGGATTGGGAGTCCCTTCGTCTCCGGGCGATCAGCGAGGAGTCCGGCCAGGGCGCGCCGGCGTCGCCTTTGCGGGCCCCGGCGATGACGTCGCCATCGTCAGGAATGATGCCAGTGGCGTGTACCATGCAGTGCTGGTCTTCGACGCAGCTGGAGAGGATAGGCAGGGGCTCTGCAGGTGCCTGTGGCACTTTAAGTGCGGCCGCAACGCTGTGCGCGTCAATGCCCTCCCCTGATAGTACAAAGACCTCTGTGGACGCTGCTTCCCAGTGCTCCGCAGGACGCGCAAGGCGGCGCTGCGCGGTAGCGCAGGCCCAGGCAGCGCTGGTCAGGATGGGCCCCGTGCTCGCGGACCGCGCTAAGCCGGGTGTTGTCGCAACCGCGTGAAAAAAAACATCGCTACGCCCTCGGCGTTGGGAGTCAGTAGGTCCAGGCGGGTCGGGGGCATACCGATCATAGGCAGAAATTGCTGCTAGCCGTTAGGACGTGTGTAGCAATGTCTTAACTCTGGGTGGGGGGAGGGCTCAGGATTGAGTCTCGCTAGCCGCTAGCCTTCGCCGGCCGGGGCCGTTTTGGCTAAAGCCAGCCAGTTGCGAAACGTCCATATGGTCTCTGCTCATCGGCATCGAGCGCTACACTGGTCTGAGGGGTGCCTGGAGTTCAACAGGCGCAATCGCTTGCGGACTTTTGCGGTTGCGTGGCTCCTACTGCTGCTGCTGCGGCTCGCGTGGCGCAGCAGCGCATCAGCCGACATCTTCTGCAGTTGTAGCGATTGTACACCCATTGGTGCTGCCAATTCCGTGCTGTCTGATAATATTGCGAGCTGTATTCGCATAGCATTTGTATCTTTCATACTTTTCCGTTCTAGCCTCCGCGTTTGTACAAGTATGTTCACCGATTTTGTAGCCACACTTCCCATTGCATATCCCTCGGTGCAGGTTTCGCACTTCTTGTCGTGTGCGTTCTTGCCAGGATCTGAGCGGGGAAGCATGGGGTCCTGCAGTCTCTGCTGTGTTTCGCCCGGAGCCTCGTGGCTCAGATGTGATGGCGTACGCCTCATTTGAGCGTCCACGGCGTTCAGAGCCATAGGTGCCCTTCGCATGGAAAACAAACGTTGAACCAGTTAGCGGGAGGAGGAGGAGGAGGAGGAGGAGGAGGAGGAGGAGGAGGAGGAGGAGGAGGAGGAGGAGGAGGAGGAGGAGGAGTAGGAGGAGGAGGAGGAGGAGGAGGAAGAGGAGGAGGAGGAGGAGGAGGGAAGAGGAGAAGGAGGAGGAGGAGGAGGAAAAGGAGGAGGATGAGGAGGAGAAGAAGGAATGGGACGACGACGACGACGACGACGACGACGACGACGACAACGTAGACGCTGATGGGGCGCGCGGCGGAAACCTACAGATCCGATTTTTGTTTTGTTCAATGCGGGGTCCCTGAAAGTCCCGATCGACCTTTTCCGCAGGGCCAGTTTAGAATTTGGAATCGCTTTTTGAAAGTCCTGGAGCTCGGCGAGGGCCTCCAGAGGCCGAAAGCTACGGAAAACCTTGACACGTTATTTTTGTTTGTTTGTTTTCCGATGCGCTGGATGTCTGGGGGCGCCGGTGGGCGCGCCGTCGAGAGCAGCTGGCGGCCCAGAGGTGCGCGGGCGAGGCGCCAGGCCCCCGCGGCGAGGCCGGCGGGACGGGCGCCTTCGCGGCCCCGCACGCCACCCTGGGGCCTCGCGGCGGTGCCGCGGCCGTGCACCATCCGCCCCGGAGGCCTTCGGCCGCGGGGGGGGGGCAGATCCAGACGCGCCTCGGTTGAGATCAAGACACCTTCTTGGACTGCGCGGGGTCCCCAAGGCCGCAACCTGTTCAAAACCGCCTGGGACTGGCTTTTTGCCTTTCGTTGGCTGTTTTTCCTCGAGTAAGCTTTGCTGAATGGGTTCCCTTGTGAGGAGCCGGCGGGTGGGAGGCCTGGCCGGCCGACTTGTCTCAGGGTTATTCGGTCTTGTTTCTTTACAGTGACGGTCTTTGGGGTTGCTTGGCGTTCCTCTGGTTTCTTTGCCGCCTTCCTCGGGTTGCCTTGGTCGCGGTTCCTTGTTTCTTTTGTTCCTTGGTTGATTGGTTCTTTGGTTCCTTTGTTCATTGGTCTTGGTTCTTTCGTTCCTTGGTCTTGGTTCCTTGGTCTTGGTTCCTTAGTTCATTGATGATTTGGTTTTGGCTCCTTGTTTCCTTGATCCTGGTTCCTTGGTCTCGGTTCCTTGGTTCTTTGTTCTTGGTTCCTTGGCCCCTTGTCTCCTTGGTTCCTTGGTGCCTTGGTTCCTCGGTTTCTCAGTCTCGGTTCCTTGCTGTTTTGACGCGCAATGCCAATCAATGCCAAGCAACGTCACGCAACGACAATTATTGCAACGCAATGCCACGCAGTGCCAAGCAACGCCACGCAAGGCCAAGTAGCGCCAGACTAAGGAATGCCAAGCAATGCCATGTAATGCCGCGCAATGCCACGCAATGCCGAGCAACATGCCAAGCAACATGCCATGTAGTGCCAAGCAATGACATGCAATGCGCCCAGTCGGTTGCTGCCTTGACGCTGAGAAACGACCTTCTCCCCCCTGAGTTTCTAGCCAGATGTGCAGACGACGCAGACAGCAAGCTAGCCATACAGCTTGGTGTTATTCCTCACCCCACTTGCGTTCCTGATCCCTTTCCCTCTCCAGCTAGTGATTTCATAATGTACATTGAGCAGGTAAGAGCGGATTCCATCGTAGATGTAAGTTGTTCGTGTAGCGCGGGGCCCTTCATGGGCTCCGACGGCGCCTGCACAAGGTCAGGCTTTAAATGGTTGGATAGTCATGCCTGGGCGGTCTGCGGGTTTTGCAGCAGATCTTTGCCATGAAGTCCACAGCCTTTGTTGAATGCAAATCGGTGCTGGACGGTTTTCACAAGCCTTTGTCCACGCGCTTATCTTATGGAAACATGTGTGTGCAGGTACCTTTCCAACCGCCTCGGGCAGCGACCGCCGACACTTTAGATCCTGCCATCAGGGTGAAGTCCAACCAAGAAGAGGACAAGTGTTTTGCTCAGGGAGAATTACCGTTACAGATTATCAATAAGTGCGATCAGTTTGCTAAGTCGGGCCTCCAGATGCACCCGTCGTTCGATCCGTCGTAGTGGTCGGCTCTCGAGGTCACGGAGGAGGGCGCCGGTAGCATTCTGAAGTTCATCCCAAGGATGCTTGAGGCTTGGCCAAGGCACCCGAGGGAAGACAGAGTCATGAAGCCAGGAGAAACGAGGACACAGCTCACGCAAAGCAGAGCATGTTCCAAGGAAATGTGCTGCGTGTTTTACGTTCAGCCACTCCGATGAAGCGGTCTCTCACTGCCGTAATGAACAGTGCACGTCTTTCTCGGGCGAGTTTCGATTTCGCCTAAGAAAGGTGCGCTCCTCTCGCGCTCTCTCAGCCGGGACCTGCGGCTATGGGCTTCTCGTCTTTTGCGCGCGGTGCGGCAACCGCACAACCTTTGTTTTCATGGGGTTTTTGGTAGAGTGCAAGGGGCCGCCAAATGGTGGCCAAATATATGTTGCGTTTATGAGGCTGTTCTCGGGATTGCATCCTGATGACGGCAAGCCACTTCATGACATCGAGCATTTTCAGGCATTCTAGAGTTACCTGAAGCCTCGTGTCTCCAGCTCCAGAGGCTAAAGCTTGGGGCCGTCGACGAGGAGCGGCGTTCCTTTTGCCTTTGAGTGAAAAACCGCTGAAGCCCGACGAGGGTTGCGCGTAGAAGGTGAGGATGGCCCCGCTGTAGCCGCACATGTGAACAATGATGGCCTTGAAACCATCGAGTTGACGATGTCCTGCACGGCGATGGGGTTTGGAGGCGGCGTGAGCGACCGGGATCTGAGCCTGGAGGTGGCCTTTGCAAAATACCCACTCGCCGCCCTCATCGGCCCATCCCTGCTGCGTCTCCGAGACTCGTTTCACTCGCTCTCTAGCTTGATTGGCAAGTGGCTCGGGGATGGCCCCGCGGGACTTCTTCTCCCAAGACAAAATGCTGGACTCAGCGACGTGAGTCTCGACCACTTTCACGTAATCAGACTTCCCACTGGAAATGAACTTCCACGATTTGTCGCCAATACACGTGACCTTGCGGAAGAAGTTGTCGACAAGCCATGCAGTTTGTCCTGATCCCCAGACAGTTCCTGTGAGCAGCCCTCGCCCGTGCCCGCCACGTTCGGCGCCTGTTCGCCGCCGCCGTTGCTGTCGGAGGATAGTCAACAGCGGCCCCCGCCCTTGCCGCCGACGACAGGGTCGCGCGAGTCCTTGCCCTTGCCGATGGACTTGCCGACATTGGCCGCCTGCTCCTCGAGCACCTTCATCTGCGCCAGGAGTTTGGCCGCCGAGACCTTCTCAGCCACCGCCTTCATCTCCTCGTCGTCGCCATCGTCGCCGACGGGCATGTCCGCCGCAACGCTAGCCGTAGCCAGAACGTCCGCTGCTGCGCCGCCGCCGCCAGCGCCACCACCTGTGGCAGCCTGCTGGGTAGTCTGCGTCGCCTCGGCACCGCTAGCACCTTCGGCAGGAGTGTCGCCCTCGACCCTGCGTTTCGTCTTCATGCGCTCTGCGATGATGGCCTGGAGTTGACGCGATGCGCCTTCTCGAGCATGGCGGAGACCTCGCCCTCCTTGCCATTCACGTGCGTCTGCAGACTGTCGGCCTCGACCTGCTTCAAGTCTTTTCGTTCATGTTCTTCACACTCAAAGTCGCCGAGGCCGTCGAACAGGGCCTGACCCCAAGTCAGCGAGAATTTGGGCTTTCGCCTGTCGATGTCGTCGTTGCCCTACCTGCAGCTCCAATCCCTTCAGCTCGGGCCATGGCTGCCGTTGCCGCCTTCTTGGCCCTCGCGGCTTAGGCAAGCACCAAAGCGACGGCCTTCTCCCGCTGGACTGCCATCTCGAGGCTGGATTGGAGCCGCACCACATTGCTGGCCGCCTGGGTGTGCGGGTGGCCGGCGTGCCGCCATGCCCCGAAAGAGCCTCAGCTGGGCCGTCTGGCGCAGCTGCGGACGGAGTCGAGAGCTAGTTCGCTTTACCTTGCAGCGACAACTGTTTAAGGGCCGAGTCGTCGGTGCCCTTCAAGGCCAGCTTCAGCAAGTCGGGGACGCCCAGGGAGGACGCGCCCGCAGCACCTGCGTTCTTGTCCTTGCCCTTGCCGCCCATCGTCTTGTCGGCACCGCCTGTGTCGGTGCTGGGGCGTTGCTTGTATAATTTGACCTTGCGCTTGCATCCCTGGTAGACTCGGTCATGGGCGAGTGAGACATTCTGTTCGCACCGGCTCCACACGCACCGAGACCTTCTGTTTGAGTCGTCACCAGCCGCTCCCGCTGGGTGGAGAGAGTGGGTGAAATGCCTCAAGCACCACGTGCAGGCACAGGGTGCGGGCTCTCGCCAAAATGGCCTGAGCCCAAGTTGCTTGAGAAGCAGGAGAGTATAATGGCGAGGAGAGCGGGGGGAGGGAGGGGGTATGACCGCGAGCCGAGGGGGAGCAATGCCGGGGGTGGGGGGGGGAGGAGAGAAGGGGGAGGAGCGGGGGGAGGAGAAGGGCGAAGCCTTCTTCCGGCGTGAACAAATTGCAACGCCCCAGATCTCAGGGGAGGCAGTCGGTTACACGCAACAGTGCCCCTTCGCAGGATTAATTAGCCTTGAAAGCGGGCTCATAGGGGGGCCCCGACATTGGTTGGCGCGTTTGGATTGGCCCTCCCCCCCCCCAGCCGCCTCCCCGCGATCCCATCCCATGGAACCGCGCACCACATGTCACTCTTGCCGAGGGTCACTCTTGCGTGAAGTGGGGGTGGGGGCAGGCCAGGCATGCGTGATGGCTGGTCGTAGGGGGCGGAGGTCCAGGCCACGCCGCGGGACTCAGCCGCCGCCCGTGTCGCTGCTCATCCTTGCGTACACCCTCCCGCCTCAGACGGCGAGGTCGTGCGAGCGCTGTGTGTTTCACATCCCGTCAGCAAGGAAGCTGGGGGGCCATCTCCATGGCAGTGGCGGGTGGAGGTGGATCCGCGTCGTCACCCGCAGGGGTAGGGGACGGAGTAACGCGGGGAGGCGGTCCGGAAAATCACCTCCAGGATTGTGCGTCGGGGGGGTGGTCCAAAGATCGGGCAGGAGCCCTGGGATTCGAAGATTCGACGCCCCAGACTGTTGCGCGGCAGTGTCCGCGCCAATGGAGGCCGGAGAGTGGCAGCCACCCAGAGGCATGTGGAGCGTTCCAGAACAAGGCTTCGCCTTCGGCGCATCCTGTCTTCGGCGGAAGCCGGCGGAAGTAAATACGGTGGCGGGTCTGCCGGCGGAACGTCGGCGGGGGGTGGCGGCAGTAAATAGTGCAGCGTGCACGTGTTTGGGTTCATGGAGTCTGGAGTTGGTCCATGCATCCATTGCGCGTGTGGTGCGATGCTTCGCTAAACAGGAAGGACCTTGTCTTGGTCGGTTTTGCCAATCTGTTCGATTTCATCCGTGGTCCCTGGTGTGTCTAGCGCAAAGGAGAATGGGTGACCTTGCGGTACTCGATCCTCGTTGAGTATCAGAGTGTATAGGGCTACTGGTGCACGAATGGTGGCTTGCACTTATAGTGCCCCGCAGGGTCAGAACCGGATCTTTACGCAGATGTTGATTTCATTGGGAAGCTTGTTGGAGGCACAAGCGGTGACCTCTTGCAACCAAAGCCTATTCAGTTTAGATATGAGTTGGACAGGTCCCTTGGTCGATTCAGGAGCTTCTTCAGAATAGCCTCTCTCTCATGTTGCCCTCTTTGGTCATATTCCTTGCGCACATTGCGCTGCATCATGTTTTGCGCCCTCGTCGAAAATCGTTCTGACGGGACAAGGCCTCGGCCCAAGATGTACGACTTCACCGTCGAGGCGGACTTGACATGCTCCGAAAGCTTCGACCCCAAGGCCCTGCTCTTCTTCTTATCCTCAGGGTCCCAATAATTCCGCTTGTGCTCTTCCTGTTAACCTTGGGCAATAGCGCCGCCGAAGCCTCGTAATATTTGCTGCATCGCGTGGGCAAGGACACAGTACAAGCGCGCCCCAGCTCCCTAGAACAGAAGCGCCCCAGGCACCGATCCAAGAAAACCGCGTGGACCTCCAAAAGGACATGCCGATGCTGTTTGTTTGTTCCACCGTCGTGGCACGTGCTCGTTGGCCCTGCCTGGCGCGCGAAGCGCTCCACGGGCGCCAGCGTGACTGCCGTCGCGGTGGCGACCTGGGGCTCGGCTCGGACAGCTGTGGAAACGGCGCGGTCGGCCCCGTCCGGATAAGGTACCCGCCAGGGTGGATTACGATAAGGACAAGGTGTGAAGAGGAGAGAAAAGGAGGAGCAGGGGCAGGGCCAGGAGGAGGTCCAGGCGGAGGAGGAGGAGGAGGAGGAGGGCGAAGATGAGGAGAGGACGAAGAGGGAGGAGTAGGAGGAGGAAGAGGAGGATGGTATTGAGGGTACTGACCATGCGGGCACCACAGCGTGCCCCTCGCACTTCTGGCGAAAACTAGAGCTCAAGCGCTTTCGTCGAGCTCGTCTGCCTCCGTCTGAGTCCTCTGGCGGGCGCTCTCCCACTGCACGAAGACATCAAGCGAGGCGAAACCATGCAGCTTGGCCACGGCCTTGGCCTCCAGCCCGCGGAGGTGAAGGAGGCGAGAAGCCCCCTCCAGCCCCCGCGCACCAGCCGAAGGCCCAGCACTGCTCGCAGCCGCGCCCTGGCCCTCTACAGACTCGCTGTCAAGGCCCCCCGCAGCAGCAGCACCAGCAGCGGCAGCCCCCGACCCAGAAGCCAGCAGAGGACCCCAAACAGCTTTCATAGCCAGGGTCGGTCCAAAGGCCCTTCCCACTTTTGCTTTGGCATGCGTGTGCCCAGGGAAAAGACCCCTGCGCAGCTTGGACCTCTGGGTCTTAAGCCCCTGGTGCTTCGAGCCTTTGCACACGTCTCGGAGACCTCGAGCAGAGGAATGCACCGAGGCTCCGCACACTTTACCGAACAATACATCGGGAAGGTCCTGGCCTTGGTCCGAAGCAGTGGCTTGCACAACCGAGTGGGCCCTGCTTGTCCAGGGGGATCCCGAAGCCGAAACCAGGGAGGAGACCAGGGGCGATTTGAAGGACAACAATGCCTGCTCCTTGTTGGTAATCGATTCTGAAACCAAGCAGTTGCCAAATCTGCATGTCCCGAGGATGGAGGCGTCCAAGCAATTGAGAACTGTATTGCACCACAGGGGGGAGAAGGAGAACGCCTTTGCACACCGCCCAGCCAAAGCGGTCCGAGCCTTTTGAGCTGACCAGGAGTTGCGCGGCAGCATCTCGAGCTTGAAGGAGCGGCTGCAACGCTACAGCGAGTATATTGCCCCAATACTTTCTTTTTCCGCTGACGGGTGGATCTTTGACAAAAGTATTGCTAAACAGTTGCATCGATTGGAAGGGGGATTCTTCAGGAAGATCGCCCACCCGAAAAAGATCGTCCGGGTCGCTCGGTCCGAACGACACCGTGTCCTCGTCGCCGCAACGGGGGTGGATCCGAAACGTGTTGAAGTGCCTTCCCGACTTGGAGTGGCAGACCACTAATAACCTTCAGTTGGATGCACGGGCCAAACGAGCGAGAAAGGTTGGCTACAGCGCTGCCTCGCGCGAGGAACCTCGCTGGCAGCACCGTGCCGGATGGAAGAGCAGATCTTTGTGGGATGAGCCTTGCACGAACTCCTTGGGTGTACACTGGAGGTCGCTGGTTGAGGGGAGTGAGTGGGCCAGCCTTAATGACAAAATTGTATATGAGTATCTGGAAGACCTAGGTGTCGGCGGCCATCGCTTTTCTCGGGATCGCTCTACTGCGTGCCAGTCCCATCTAGAAGCCAAGAGTTTCCGAAAAGCCGCCCGATATATCCCCCCTCCCCCTCTCTTCTCCTGGCGTCACTCCTCCTTCGCCCCCTCCTCGAGACCTTGCTTCCTCCTTGATATTTTCGGAGATTGCTTGAATGTGGTTAATTGGGTGCTGGGGCTGTGGGCGGTGCGGAACCCGCGCCTGCAGCCGCCAGTGTACAGGGCAATGGAAACGCTTCACGGCCTGTTGATCTCAGGGCGCGCCAGTCCTGCCAGAGAGGGCCACCCCTGGGTCAGACATGTGTATTGAGAGCACAACACCGAAACCGACGCATTTGCTGGATCTGGGGGCCAGCATTTTCAAAAAATACGTCATGTCTGAAGGGGTCGCTCCACGGACCCCGTCCTGCGCCAGATTGCGTTGGAGCTCTGACGTTGGGCAGAGGGGGTGCAAAGCCTCTTCGGCTTGGATCATCCTGGTGGAGACCCATGCCGGGGTCTGAAGAGCCTGGGAGGCGGCGGGCTACTTTCTTCCTGGTGCCACATGTGCCACGGCAGATGCCACTGCGGTTTTTGCTCCAATTCGTTTCCCTGAGAAAGTGATGTTTGGCGAGCGCTGGGCCTGTCTGCGTACACTTGTGGGTGATTAGCTGGTATACCACAGCTTGGGACCACCGGCTCTGATTGCGAATCTGTAGCCCCAGTCAGCGATCGCATACAGTGAACAGTAAGTTTCACTTCCTGGTGATAAGAACGGTATAATCAAAAACCCTGCGATCGATTCAGAGGTGGCAATTTCAGAAGAGAGATCCAGACAGGCGGGAGACGCTTGAGAGCAAGGAAATCAGACGCCAGCAACGCCAGTGGCCTGACAATCTCCACAAAAAAGGCAGGAAACAAATCTAAGATTTTGAATTCACCGAGCGCGAAGTGGCAAAACATCTCAGCAGACGGAAGTGCGCATCCGATCGGAGCCAAGGACAGGACTGCCGCCTGCGCGTGGTCGACCACTTGGGACCCTTGTCGTTCTTTCCGAAGGGGTCCAAGCCCAGGGATTGCAGACTGCACGCTCAACACCAAGCGCTTGATCACATCACACACATGAACCACCCACGGGTCCCTGGTGGCCCCGCGGGGGGTGACGCAAAGGCGAAACACCGCAAGTGTTTGGGGGAACTCCCCCTTCACCCCTCAGGGTGGCCAGCCTGAGAGCAGCGAGCTTCATGACATCAATGCCTGTTGCATCGGCCCCTCCCCACACCGCCGTCGCCGCTGGAGACCCCTTCGTTATAGTGGTGACACTCGTGCCTGCCTTCTTCAGGGAGAACGCGCGTTGTAAAATTGCTGTTCTTGCGCACTCATGGACGCACCTCGGTTGGCATCCGCGCCGAAAGCTCTGCTGCTACTCAATATCTGCTCACTGCTGAAGCACACTTGTTGATTAAGAGTCTCATCAAATTCGGCTGCGCTATCCATGCAGCCAGTCTCAGCCCAAGCCACAACCAACTGCCTATGCTGGAGGGACGCAACAAGCTCTGTAATCGCCTGCGGGAGCTGTTCTAGCACGTGCATCCTTGCCCTTATAGCCTGCAGAAGTAAGTCATCTACGAGATTATGGAACCTCACTGCGGGGAACCTCTACTGCAGCACCACTATCACCGTGTGCACGAGAAGCATGGCTGACGCCGGGGCACAGCTGCAGCCAGCGGCGATGGTGTCGTTCGCCCTGGCAATACCTGAAACAATTATCTTCCAGCGAGCTCCACGGGCAATCTTTGCCTTGCACAGTGGCACTTGAGAAGCCTGGCAGCCAACAACAGGGAACCCCGTGACAAGAGCCCCCCTAATTGAATCCATGTGCGGTATATGTTCATGATAAATCGATAAGGCTAGACTGTTCATCCCCAGAGAAACGAATCGTTGAGCGAGAGCCCCCAGTTCCCAGCAACGGGCGCCTGAGGCGCGGCCGGATTTTTCCCCATGGGGCCAGGAAAATCGGCCTAATTCCCGAGGCTGGGGCCGGTCTGTCCAGGAAGAAAGTCAAGGGCGCCTGGAGTTTGAGATTCCCGAGGCCCCGCTCGCAGCTCAGGACCCCGTGGCCTAGGGGGGAAGGAGCGAGCCTGATCCCCTCCCTGCTCTAGGCGCTGAATCTCCTCAGCCCTGCGACAGGGCGCAAGCCATTCGTAAAAGACTTGGGCCAGAAATGTGGGGGGGCCCTGGCTTTCCTACGAGGGCCCTCATCGTCGCTTTAAATGCCGTCGTCTGGCCGGGGCGGCAGCTCCACGCGGGAAATATTGCGTTCCCGTCTCCTCTGAGCCGCCAGCGCCTTGAAGCCAGCGGCTCGAATCTCGGCCCCCATCGCGCGCAAGCGCATGCAGGCCGAGTAGAAGGACGGCCACTTCCTCCCTTCTGACGACGAGATCTGGCGCGCGTCGCTCTGCCTGCCCTGCCCTGCGCCGACGCGCTGCACTCGGGGCCCGCAAGGGCGCTCGGCGCGCGCTGCGCTGCGCCGGGCGGGCGGCCCGTGGAACTCCAGCAGGCGTTCCCCGACGCGTCGGGGCCGGAGCTAGCGGCCCCCCTGCAGGTCGCTGGGCAGCCCGTTGCCCGGCTGCCCTCAGGAGAGGAGGGCGCCATGCGCGGCAAGTGCGGTGGCGGGCCACAGAAGGAGGTGGGCGGGATCGCCGCGGAGCTCCCCGGCGCCGTTAACTGGGCCCTCAGGACAGGAAAGCACCAGAAGCTGCCAATGCTCGGTCGCAAGCTGAAGGCGGTTGAGTTTATTGAGGAGAAGCTCGCGGACGCAGGGCACGCGCACCATCGAGAGGGCCCCAAGCCGACAGAGGAGCAGCGGGCCAAGATCAGGCCCCTTTTCGGAAAAAAAGTTTGCGGCGCGCTGATGGGGGGCAGGGGGGGGGGGGCTGAGAACGCTGGGCGCTGTCTAGAGGAGGGGCATTCCAGTTCCCGAGGTTCCCCTGGGACTTCGCGGTAGCGAACATGTCCTAGGAAATCCTTGGCATGTCCCAGGACATCCGGAGAATTGCTTTCGGGGATCCTTGGCACCTTGGAATTCCCTGGGTAATTCCATCGCATGTCTTATGACATCAGTCGCATTAAATGGAGAATCCTTGGCATTACCTAGGGACGTCTAGGGATCTCATCGCGATCCTGGACACACCTTAGGAATTCCGCCAGATTTGAGCCGGATCACCAGGGATCTGAGCCAGATCCGTCGCATGTCCTAGGTATTCCATGGGATCCGATGGACATCGATGCCATTTCTCAGGGACTCCTGCTTTCTATGGGCTCTCCCCGCCCCCCCTGCCGCGTTTTGCGCGCCGCCGAACAGGCGTGGAGACAAGACGGATCATCGGGATCTGGGGGCAGAAACCAACCGCTCAGCAAGCCTTCGGGAAGCTGCGCCTCGGCAGGTCCGGCGGCGCGCGCAGCAAGCGCAAGAGGGGGCAGGGCGTCGCAGGCTCTCAGAACAACTCAGGCGCCAAGCTTATTGAACGCCACTTAAGCCAGGTTCCTTTGGCGAATGAGAAGCTTGGACACGGAGCCCTCTCAGGCCAGTGTTTGATGAGGTGCATAAGCAGTTCTTAGAGCGGCGCAAGGGTGGTCGGTGCGTCGACTTAGCAGACCTGTGCGCTGAGCACTGCTATCAGGCCGCTCAGGTGAAGAAAAACGTAGAGGATCACAGGAACCCTGACGGTTGGTTGTCTGTCTAGCAGCAGGGGCTCCTTCAGGATATCGAGAAGCGCAAAGACGCCCATGATAAGTCAGAGAAGATGGTCAGCGGCACCTCGCAGTACATTAAGGACACGCACGGCATCGCGCACAAACCTCAGCGCCTGCTGTCCATCAGCTTGGAAGAGGAGAGGCGAGCTCTTCATTGGTGGTGGAGCTTCGATGAGGCATTCAGGTTGGCCTGCCGGGGCCCGGCCAGCCAGCCCGACGATCTCGTCGCAGACCTTTGGGGCTTCAGGGGCGACGTTCAGAACCTGGCGATCTTCATGTCGGATCAGGTGCCGACGCGGCTCAATATCAGCCCGCGTAAGCAATTGCGCGCTGAGCGCGAGGTTCAGGATGGCAAGATCAGGAAACGCGAGGTCACCAGCCATCAGGCTCCTCAGAGCGGCGACGAGGAGGAGGAGTGGGAGGAGGAGGAGGAGGAGGAGGAGGAGGAGGAGGAGGAGGAGGGCGGGGGCGACAATGGGGGCGCGGCGCAGCTCGGAGACGAGCACTCAGCTGAACAGGACAAGCACAGGATCACAGTGGATCTTGAGCAGAGAATGCACGGCTGGCGTTCAGAGATCAAGCCCCCAGTTTGCCTGGGGCACCACGTCAGTCGCGCTCGCGAGCGCCCGCTGCAGGCTGAGCAACATTTCAGAGGAGGGCAGGTGGATTGAGACAGAAAAGTTCGTGGCGAATGGCAAGGAGGTCGCCCGGCTGGCAGGGGGCTCAGATCCAGGCGACTTCGCTCAGTCCTTGAAGTCCTCGAGGCTTGGGACTTGTCTGGGCGCGCTCTCGCACTCGCAATGCGCGAGCGGGCGCGGCCATCCACTTTGGCAGACCCCCGCGCGCTTCTTGGCCCCATCGGGAGCTCCGCCGAATTCCCGCGCGGCATTGCCCGCGCGCCGCCGCGCCCCCCCCCCCGCCCCCCCCCCCCCCCCCCCCCCTTTGGCACGCCCCTCGCGCGCGCCCTATCCCCGGTGGGGGGTGCACCGAAGACCCCGCTGTCAGCGCCCGCGCGCCGCCACCCAGCCAATTTGGGGAACCTTCTCACGCTTCGATTCGTGGTCCCATATAGAGCATGGAGCGCCGCGCCCCCCCCCCCCCATGTTATGTCGGTGGACCTCTCGTGCGTTTGGTGGCCCTTTCAGGGAACTCAATCAGCGCCTGCGCGCCGCCCCGCCCGCGGCTTGGCGCGCCCCCCCGCGCGTTTCGCGGCCGCGCAGGGTTTTCCACCGAAGACGATCTTCACAACTGCGGCACTCGCAACTGCATATGGACAGCTGGGATTTTTTAACGAGGGATCGTTGCTTCGCCGTCGGTGGAGCATTCAGGATGCGGCCCGAAAATCCCACGATCTGGGCGGTAGCCCCAATGACC
This sequence comes from Prorocentrum cordatum, assembly GCA_963575745.1. Lineage (NCBI taxonomy): Eukaryota > Dinophyceae > Prorocentrales > Prorocentraceae > Prorocentrum > Prorocentrum cordatum. The sequence goes on from CAUYUJ010015352.1 coordinate 291,639, forward strand.
GAAATATCCTCGGCGGCCTGGGGGGTAGGCAAAAACTTTGACCGTTGGGCTGGCGAGTTTCTCCCCTCCCGATTGCCTTCCTTCTCCTCTTCCTCGTCTTCCTCTACGCCCTCCACCCCTCCATCCTGCTTCTTCACTCCCTTCGCGCGTCCATCCTCCCTTCTCTCTTCCTCGCCCGCCTCCTAGGCCCTGGCGCCGTCCTGCGCGGGGTGGCGGTTGTTGTCCCCGGGCGGCCGCCCTGGGCCAACTTTCGGCTCGTTCATCCCCCCTTTCCACTGCCCCGTCCGCCATCTAGGCCCTGGCGCCGCCCTGCGTGGGGAGGTCGGCGCATCGGCGTCTCCTGTCCCTAGGAACTGGCCCGGCGAACGGATCGAGTTGCGCCAGGCCGCGGCCGCTCTTCCTGCGCCTCTGGGCCCTCCTCTGCGCCACCCCCATCGCCCCCCCAACTTCCCCCCTTCCCCGCCGCGGCTGTTTCGGTTAATTCGGCCGGGAGGCATGTCCGGCTGCGGCGGGGCCTGCTCTGACAGCGGGGCCGTTCGCCCCCGCCCCGAGGCGCCTTTGCCCCGCGTTCGCCGCGAATCCGGCCCCGCATTACTCGTGCGCGGGCGCTGGCGGCTCTCGCGCGCGAGCCTTAATTCGGCTTGCTCAGGGAATGGCGGTCGCGAGCCCCGCAACGAAGACGCTTGCAGGCCTGCGCCCGCGGGGGCCGCCCGGCGCGCCAGCAAACCCGTCGAAATAAGAGTGGGTGGGCGGCGCGGCGCCGATCTCCGGGTTCGCAGCGCGTGAACTCCACGTGAATTGTTTCAATTCTAGCCCTTTTTCACATGCTGTCCCGTTCGGCCCAAGCGACATTGACATTCGTGCGATACCTTTGTCAGTGAGTTCGAGGTCGCCGCATCCTCGCACCATTGCCGACGTCCTGTTTCTATCGACGGATAGTAAGAGGGGGGTCGGTCCATCGGCCCTCCTCTCCTACGCGCGCGCTGCCCAGCGTCGCGGCCGAGGCGGTCGCTCAATCGAGGGTGGAGGGGCGCCCGCCCGCGCGGCAATTTGGCCATCATTTCAAAGGCGCGCGAAGCTCCAATCAGCGCGGCCCCGATGTCAATGGGTCGGCTGACATGACGGCGCGCCTCGCCACCGCGCCGCGCGCGGCGCGATCCTTGGCAGGCATGCTCTGGGGGGGAGTGCGTTTGGGACTCTAGTCGCCCAAGATTTCGTTGAAGATTTTGTTGGGGGTTGATCTGAGGCGCGATTTCACGTGAGATGTCCTCGGGGATTTGGCAGCGGCATCATGTCATTGGAGATTTCGTTCGGGATTTCGCGGCGGCAAGATGATCCGGAAGATATTCGGAGGATTATCGGGCATATTTTGCGCGGGCGAGATTGTTCGGATGATTGTATTGGCGATCTGTTTGGAGATTTTCTCGTGGCACGATTTGGCGAGAGATTGCTAGTTTTCAGAACGCGCTTTTCTGGGTTCGCACCCAGGTCTACGACCTGGCGCGATCTAAGGCCAGGTCAACTGTATCCGCTGGAGGCCGACTGAGCACGGCGCGCCCTGCACTCGATTCGGTGAGTCCCGGGCCCGTGGAGTCCGCTTGCCCCCTCGAGGCCTGATCGCCCTTCAGGGGGCTGCGCTCGTTCGGCTGATCTCATCCTTGAAGCTATGCCCCTGCGCAACGGAGTCTGTCAGGGAGCCTCGCAACACCGTCGCCGTGCAGATCATGTCGCGCCCATTCCGCCAGAACCTGATCAGACGACCAGGCGCCAGGATTGAGCCCGCGCCTAGAGGTTCGAAACAGGCGGGCTACCCCAACTTCGGTGTCTTGGCATGATTGACGACGTCCGCGAGGAACCTCTTGAGCTGCTCAGGGCTTCAGGGTCATCGGCAGCGGCGACTCCTGCAGTCTTGAGTTTCTCGCTCAGCTCCTCGTCGTCGGGGTCAAGGTTGATGACTTCAGCGTCTGAGTCGCCATCCCCAACATCTGCAGCTGCAGCGCCAGCCCGGCCGGAACCAGCGCGCTGATCAGCTTGGGCTGAGGCCGGTTCGGGCATGCGTTTCTTGAGCTCCTTGGTTTCCGCTGCCGTGCGCAATCCTGTTGCAATTCATAGCGCCAAGCATACTTCCGCGCAGCCTCGCCCAGGACCTCCAGCATCTGTAACTCACGTGCTGGGTCGAAACCCTGGGCCCCCGGCGGCGTTTCAGGATGCGCCGAAACTGCCTGGGCCTCCTCTGTGTTCGATATGCTCGAGCGTCAGCCGATGGGCCTTCTGCTGCTCGATCTCCGCGTCGAAAATGCGCTGCGCCTCCTCGAGGGCTGAGCGAGCTTCCTTGACCCGATCTTCAGGCTTCTCGGTCTGTCATTTTGGAGGATATCCTGCAGTCCCTTCTGGCTGAGGTCCGCAGGGGTGGGCTCCTCCGCCTTCTTGAGCATGTCCTGCAGCTGGTAGTCCAACTGAAGCCCCCCTGGGGCCCATTCTCCTTGAACAGCTTGACAAACGCATCGTTAGACATGGGCGCCGCGGCAGCTCCCTTGTCCGCGTTGGTCCCGCCGCCACCCTTTTTACCGCTTCGCAAATTCCGCGGTGACCCATCGAGCCAGCGGTTGGACGTTGACGGAGGCCTCGACTTGTGCCCCTGCCTGCTGCGCTGCTGATTGCTGATGTGCTGCGGCGCCTTGGCCCCGCACCCCCGACACGCCGTCCTGAAAAGGAAACTTGGAAAAAAGGCGCAGCACGGGTCACGACAGTTCCAGGCATTGGCCTGTCCTTGATTCTTCTGCGTCCACGGAGGGCCGTTGCCTCCGCGATCCATGAACGACTGAACGACTGGCGTGGCTCGGCCCACCCGCGCCACTTCTAGCTGCGCTGGACCAAAGGTTGCACAAAGCTCGAGGCCTCGAAATGGTTCGGGCGATGATGCTGATGATGAGGACGAGGAGGAATAAGACGAGGAGGAGGATGGGGGGGGAGGAGGAGGGGGGGCGAGGAGGACGACGAGGAGGAAGGGAACAGGAACAACAGGAGGAGGAGGATGCGGAGCCATAACAGGGAGCACGAGGAGGAGGAGGAGGAGGAGGAGGAGGAGGAGGTCCGTAGCCATTTTGGCTCAAGACTTAAACGCTGTGAAGGGCTATAGACGCCCGAGAACCAGCGATTAGGTCGGAGCCCGTCCGTAGCCTGCTCTCTCGAGCAGCTTGGGGCACAGCGCCCGCGGCAAGATCGCTCCACGGCCCAGTTCCCCTGGCCCTGCCACGCCTCTTTTGGGTGCCGCTCCACAGATTCTGTGCCCGCGGCGAAGATGGCGTCCTCAGGGCCATCCACTCCATTCTCATCTTCCGAGCCGTCGCCAGGTGGATCGACAGGCATATCCACCCCCGAGCGCGGACAACCGGCCAAGAGATCCAAGACAGGCGAGGACGGCTTCGAGGTGTGTGACGACACAGCCCTCACGAACGTGCAGCTCAGGGATGCGATTGCTGCTCTGCGTGATGAGCTCACTGCTTCTGTTCAAGCCGCCCAATCCTCCATGTCAAGCAGTCTTTCCACTCTTACGTCCTCTTTGTCGGCTACATGTGGCAACATCGCGAAGTCCGTGGAAGGACGGATGGCCACACTCGAGCACGTTCAGAAGTCCCAGGGATCGCGCATGGACAAGGTGGAGGCTGAGATCCGCGACATTCGTTCCGCACTCGAGCTCGACCGCACGGCCACCCCTGCGCCCAAGTCGGTCGACCAGTCCTTCAACCGCCCCACCGATCCGACGATCACCATCATCAGGTGCAAGCTCCAGACTACCATGGCTCGTGCTGAAGCAGCTCTGGACCAGTGGCTCGCCTCGTGCAACATCTCCAGCGACGACTACGAGATTAAGGGCGACCCGACGGGCACCAAGTTCGTGCTGCAGATGGCGGGGACCCCGAGCTATGCAGCTCGGAAAGTTCAACAGTGCCTGGGCAACATGCGATTGCCCAACGGGGAGTTCCGCCGCTGCATGGCCAACAGCGCCACGAACGAGCCTGGGCCCATCTTCGTGGGCTCGGACAAGAATTCATGCACAGTCAAGAAGGAGATTGCGCTCAAGGCAGCGGCACAGCTTCTGCGTGAGCGCTACCCCAACAAGAAGTTCTACAAGGATGTGGACACTGGCGAGGTCTCGTGCAACTGGCGCCCGCTGCTCGAGATCTCCCCGATTTCCACGACATCGCCTCCCGCGGTGCAATGGTCCATCGCCAACCTCACGGCCGTGGGCATCGAGCGCGCCGACATCGAGGCATCGGTCATGGCTGCAATCTGCGGCAACATGCAGCCGACAGAGTGGTGTTCCTAGCCAAGCTCACGTTCTGCTGACAGGAACCGCCGCAGCGTCACCGACCTGTACGCCAGTGAGGGTTGTGACCTGGAATGCCCGTGCCCTTTTCCACCATGACCACGCAACCAGATTGCGAAAGGTCAGGTATCTGCGCTCTCTCCTTAGGGCTGGATCGCTGGTCTCAATTCAAGAGACGCACGGCCACCCTGCAGATGTCGCCGATCTGCTTCACCAGCTCAATCTCCCCTTCTCCGCTGAGTTCCCCCCCCCACCCCATCTCTAATGCTGGTGGCGTGTTGACGTTGGTCCCCACCTTTTCCTACTCTGAGGACAGGCTGAAGTGCACAGGCCCCCCCCTCCCCCTTACCTTGTCAGTTCCCCTGGCTCCTGGACGAGTATTACACACTAAGATCAGTGCTGCCAATGATACCTCCTGGGTTTCGCATTTCAATGTGCGCAACTTCGGCCTGTCTGCGGATGAGAAGAGGGCGGTTCTGGAGCAGATCTCCTCGGAGCTTGACGAGGCCGCCGACGACCCATTGAACCGTGTTGTGTACGTGACGGGGGACCTCAACCTTCCCTCTCATGTCCCCATCCCTATTCGAGGCGATCATGACCCTTCCCTTCCTGAGCCCGTTCCCCTTCCTCAGCCCTGGAAAAACGTCCTGGACCGCATGGTGGAGTTTCAGCTTTCTGCCCCGTCTCACTACAATCACGCGCAGCGAAACCTTGCCCATATCGACAGACTGTTTTGTTCGGCCCCTGGATGGTCCTTTCTCAGTACGCCACTGGGGGCGAGGTCGTCGAGCATCCCGAGGTTCTGCACGCGTCGAGGGTGTCGGATCACGCTGCGGTGTCGGCAACGATCCAGGTGCGCCCTCTCCTTCCTCCTGCGGGGCGTCCTATCCCGCGGGAGATCTTCCTGACTAACGAGTATCGGCAGTTTTTGTTGGCGGCTTGGGAGGCGGCTCCTGTCGATCATCTCTCTCCCCCTCTTCGTCTTGACTACTACAAATCCCTTATGAAAGCTGTTGCTCAACATGCCAGAAATACTATCATTCTGAAACGTCCGAATCGTGTTCTAGCGAAGTATCTCATGATACGGGGGATGGCTAGGGCGGTATTTCGTCGTGATTGGGACCTTGCTCTTCTCCTCCATCGTTCTCATCCTCTTTGTCGTGAACACCTCCTGCTTGACCACCACACCCACGCTCTCTCGCTCGCCGATCCCGCCGCGTTCACACAGCTTTCGAATGAGCTCCACTGGGCAGTGGCGCAGTCAGCCGAGCGCAAGCTCCGGGCGGAGAACGGCGCGGTGATGAACCCCAACCGACTGCTTCGTGCAAGACAGCGTGCCGCTCGCCAACGGAAACGAGACCGTCTGTGGGCCCCATTTGGAAAAACGATGCCTCTGGCTGGAGTTCGGACCCCTGGAGAGCTACATGTTGAAAATCGTCCTCGGCAGATCCTGGGCGCCCTGGCGAGTCACTGGGCCCCTGTGTTTCGTGCCAAACCCTTTGACGGTGAAGCGGCCGCTGCTTTTCTGGATCGCTTCGACCTCGCGACGCCGTCCGACGCCCTGTCGCCGCCGGCGTTCGGCCCCTTCAAGCGATACCTGCACAGGCTGTGTCACAGCGCGCCAGGCCCCGACCTGCTGCCCTACAGCGCCTGGCAGAAGGCTCCGCTCGGCGCAGAGATTTTGCACGAGAGCCTCCAGTGGGTCCTGGAGGGCCACTCGCTCTTGTACGGGTTTAACTTTCTCACTGGGGTGTTCATGCCGAAAGGGGAGGGACCAGGAGACAGTTTGGGAGGTGGAGTCATTCGTGCCGCTGGAGATACCCGCCCCCTGGGCCTTAAGAACTGCGACAACAAGATTCTGGCTGGTTTCTGTATTCGTGGGCTTACGAAATCACTCTCACGTTATAGTGACCCCGCCCAAAACGGTTTCGCACCACATCGCCAGTTCGGGAACAACATTATCGAACTCGACGGCCTCGCTCGGGTTTTCAGTATGCAGCCTTCGCCGATGACGTCGCTTCCGAGTTTGATCTGTTTTGATTTCGGGCAGGCGTTTCCTTCTCTGTCTCAGGACTGGCTGTTCATGGTTTTGCAACGCCTGAACCTTCCTGGACCGCTCATGGCCTTTCTTCGGTTTATGTACCAGGACGTCGTCTGCGTCGGCTCGATCGGTGGCCACACCAGCGTGCTTTTTCAGGGTCTCAGTGGCATCATCCAAGGCTGCCCCGCCAGTGGCTCCCTCTTCGCGTGGGGCATGGACCCATTCATGCGCTCGTTCCGCCTGCTGATTGAGGACGCTGACCGCGGCGTATCTCGCGCATGTGCTGATGATGTGGGATCGGTACTTAGGAGCCTGGAGTCCCTCCCTTTCCTCGCCGACGTTTTCGGGGACGCCCAGAAGCTCGCCCACCTCACCCTCAAAGTTCCCAAATGCAAGCTGGTGCCCCTGGCGGGCCCATACACTGTTGAGCTCAAACGTATGTACGAGACCCGCATCGCCTCCATCACTCCCAGGTGGACCTCGATCGACGTTGTTCCGATGGTGAAGTATCTTGGGATGTGGATCGGCCCTGGAGTCACTCCTGAGACCTCCTGGAAGAGCCCGTTCGAGAAATTCCTGGATCGTTCGAAAAGCATCGGCCGCTCTGGAGCCCCGATATCGACTGCTGCGTCGCTTTATGCTGTACGGGCGGCCACCACGCTGTCCTATGTCGGCCAGTTTCAGGTTCTCCCGCGAGAGCTCCGCCAGCGCGAGTACAGCGTGCTGGCCTCAGTCTTTCGCCTCCCGTTTTGTTGTTTCAGCCAAGGATCGTGGGGCAACTTAGCCCAGTGGGGAGGTCCGAAAATCCCGAGTTTGTGGATCCTCAATGCTGTTCAACTTATTCGGGCTGCGCTTTTCACGTTTACCTGTTGGGGACCGATCTCGAGGATGCTCCACCGAACCTGTGCTGAGGAATATTCCCTGGTGCGCGCCATCTCGAGGCGCCCGTGGCCTGAATTCTGGCAGGCACCCGCGCTCGCCCTGAACCTGGAGGCGGCAGCGAACGGTTTCCCCGACTGGCATCGTCTCCACCCTCTGTTCCGCCAGGCCATCCATGCTCTTCGGGATGTCCAGCAAGCCCGTCCTCATCTTCCCCCGCACGCTCTTCACCCCCAACGTATCCTCTATCGAGAAGCTCTCCTTAACGTTTATCCTGACAATCTCCGTATTCTTTTCGTAAACGCCTATATCGTTGGTTTCCAGATAAAGTTGCTGAAATTGACTCTGTTCCGTGGGACGATGTGAGAGCCGCCCTCTCTTCCCTTCCCCCAGCCTGGTCCCTTGCAATCCTCAAGACTCTTTCTGGTGGGTGGATCACGTCAACGCACTTTCAAGAACAGAACCCGTGTATATTTGGGTGCCCCGAGCCCCACAGGTTCTCCCATACCTGGCGTTGTCCTCACTTCTGTCGTGCCCTGACTCTCGCTGTCCAGCGCCCTCTTCCCTCCTGTCCCATCGCCCGTCTCGGGCTTCTTCCCCCCTCCCGTGATTCTCTCATTGTTTGTGTCCATGCTTCTTACCTGCACGATGCTCTGCGTACGTTGCCTGACCATCCCATCTCCGCCGCAGCTTGTCGAGCTGTACTAAGTGCAGTTCGGCACCAGGTCGCCCGCCCCGCAACCATCGCGAGGCCAGGCGCACCTCGAGGTTGAGACCATCGGGCGCGGCCCCCCCCCTGGTACGCTCGAGGAGGAGGAGTAGGAGGAGGAGGAAGAGGAGGAAGAGGAGGAGGAGACGGAGGAGGAGGAGCAGCAGCAGGATGAGGAGGAGGAGGAGGAAGAGGACGACGAGGAGGAGGAGCAGGAGGACGGCGAGGACGAGGACGAGGACGAGGTGGAATGGGAGGAGGAGGAGGAGGAGGAGGAGGAGGAGGAGGAGGAGGAGGAGGAGGAGGAGGAGGAGGAGGGAACAGGAGGAATAGGAGGAGGAGGAGGATAAGGAGGAGGGAGGAGGAGACGAGGAAGAGGAGGGGGAGGGGGAGGAGGAGGAGGAGGAGGAGGAGGAGGAGGAGGAGGAGGAGGAGGAGGAGGAGAGGAGGAGGAGGAGGAGGAGGAGGAGGAGGAGGGAGGAGGAGGAGGAGGAGGAGGAGGAGGAGGAGGAGGAGGAGGAGGAGGAGGAGGAGGAGGAGGAGGAGGAGGAGGAGGAGGAGGAGGAGGAGGAGGAGGAGGAGGAGGAGGAGCAGCAGCAGCAGCAGCAGCAGCAGCAGGAGGAGGAGGAGGAGGAGGAGGGGCAAAACGAGGAGGAGGAGGACGAGGAGGAGGAGGACGAGGAGGAGGGAGGAATAACAGTATATAGACGGCAGGAGGAGGAGGAACCAGGAAGGGGGGAAAGAGGGAGGGAGAGGAGGACGAACGGGACGGGTCCTTTGACGTAGTTCAGGAATCTGGCGTTTGCGGTGGTCTTCCGTAGTCAGCGGAAGTCTTTGTTTTTGATGTTTGTGACAGGCTCCTAACGTCGAGCACGATATCCGTTGTCAAGTTCTTGGTGCCACCCAGAATTGGAGTTAATTCGTTAGTATTCCCCGGCTCATTGCCGAGCACGTTCTCGTCGTATCGGTCGGGCACATTCGGCGTGGAAGGCCCAGGCACGTGCCCACAGATGGGCGGAATTCCGGGCAGGCCTGCAGTCAAGACGCCCAAGGAACATTTCTTGTTCAGGAGGAGCACTGGTTTTCGGGCCGCCGTGGCTGAGGCTCGCCGCGGCCGCAAAAGCTATTTCGTTCCTGATGTGGCGTTCCTCATGGTATCAGGATATCTGCAGGATGAACTCAGGTCGATCCAGAGCGCCCCCGGAACGCTCCGAAGCGGCGGCAGCGCTCGGCACATCATCTAGGCTAGACTTGCCAGTTTTCAGACACCCCCGAGGTGTCTCGATCCTTCATTGCCTTCATCCTGCCTTCGTCTTAGGTTTCGATGGCCCCGCATCAGATCACCCTGGCCACTACGCAGCGGAGGAGGAAGGAGTGGGACGCGGAGGAGGGAGGGGGGGGGGGGGAGGAGGGGGCGGGTACATGGAGGGAGGAGGAGGAGGAGGAGGAGGAGGAGGAGGAGGGAGGAGGAGGAGGAGGAGGAGGAGGACGAGGACGAGGAGGACGAGGACGAGGACGAGGACGAGGACGAGGACGAGGACGAGGAGGAGGAGGAGGAGGAGGAGGAGGAGGAGGAGGAGGAGGAGGAGGGAGGACGAGGACGAGGACGAGGACGAGGACGAGGAGGAGGAGGAGGAGGAGGGGGAGGGGGACGAGGAATAAGGAAGAGGAAAAGGAGGAAGGAGGAGTGCCAGGAGTGCCAGCTCCAGAACGCCGTCCGAGACTCCGAACAGCGTCTGGCGAGGGAGCTCAGATGAGCTCGACATGGATACCCACGGCGACTAGGCAGATGCCGAGGACTAAAAGGAGTACGCCGAAGGCGATCACGTTCAAGGGGGTGAGGGGTAGGCGCCCAAGCTGCCAAACGGCCCAGGCCCCCATCGTCCCCTCGGGCCGCCCCCCCGTGCCTTCCCGGAACGCCGACCAGCGGCGCGCGGCAGCTCGCCCTCAGGCGTGCGAGGTCCTTCACGGCCTCTCCTGGAGCATCCGGCGGCGGCGCAAGCGCTACTGCCTGGGAGAGGCCGTAGGCGCGCGCGCGAGGACGCCGAACCGCTCGCAGGCCACGTCAGCAGGCCCCGCGGGGGCCCGGCCGGCCAGGCCCATGTCCTCCACGTCCATGTCGAGGGCGCCGCCCTCCGCGCCGCGCGGCGCTGGCGGCGCCGCCGCCGCTTCGCGGCGCGCGCCGCGGGGTCGGCGGCCGCTGAACCAGCGCGGCCAGGACGAGCACTGGGGGGGGGGGCAGCGCGAGAAGTGCCATCCGCCTTAAGGCGCGGGAGCCTCGGCCATCCTGAACAGGGCAGTTGAGACTTCAGACCGCGCGACGGCCGCGACGGTGCGCTTCGGCGCGCCACCCAGCACGGCGCTGCGCACGACCGCCTCTGTGCTGCGCCATCCCTCGGACCCGCGAGGAGGAAGGAGGCGCGGCCGTGCGAACGTTTGAGCCAAAATGGAGGAGGAGGAGGAGGAGGAGGAGGAGGAGGAGGAGGAGGAGGAGGAGGAGGAGGAGGAGGAGGGGGGGGGGGCGTTGGAGCTTGGTGGGCGGGGAGTCTGGGGGGAGAAGTGGAATGTGGACCAGCTCTCGGCTCGGTTTGGACTCGCCACTGCAGAGGTGAGCAGCTGGAGCGAGAGACTGGGAGACATTCGGAAGGGCCCGAAGCGTCGTCCAGACAATGCTGCTCTGGATTAAATCAGTTTGTTGTCATCCTCCACTGGAGGGGCGGATCTTTGCGGGCTGCCATAGGTCACTGACCATGGCCGCACTGGGAAACAGAAACAGAGGAGGAGGAGGAGGAGGAGCAGGAGGATTAGGAGGAGGAGGCCATGTCATGCAGGGAGGGAGAAGGCTCGGGCAGGGCAAGACGCAGTGTGACACCTCGTACTCGCAGACACGCACGACCGCGAACGCAGGAGCCAGAGCCCATTAGCCACAGCGCGAAACCGAGCACCGAAAAAGGGGAAGACAACCCGCGCACTGCACAGCAAGAGGGACGCCGATGCAAGCGAGCGTGCCTGTTGACAAATACACGGCCGCTCGTGGACTCTAATCCTGCACAGCTCCTGTGCGTGCCACAATCAGGAAACTGCCGAGAGCGAGCTACGTGCCACAGTTCGTGTTTCGAGCCGCGTCAAGACTTAGATAATGACACGCCTCTCTTACCGCGCCGCCCCAAGCCACCCGAGGGGCATCACTCCCGCGTGCGACTCCACACCCCCGCGCACGCCAGGGCGAGGCACCCTGGCCGAAAGAAGGATGGGTGTGGAATCCACCATGAGTCCCCCGCAGGGGACCCGCCTCCCGCCCAGGCGCACGCGGTGTACGTGTCGGGCCACGGCAAAGGGAGGCAAGGTGACGAGGGAGCAATTTCCTTTTTACCTGGCACTCTACGGGCAAGCAGGGGTGACGAACGGGCTGCCACCCGCCTGTTATTCTGGGAAGGAAACCTAGTGGCATTGGTGCCAATTAGGATGAGGTAGAAGAGGATGAGGACGAGGAGGGAATGATCCTGGTTCGTCTTCGTCCTGGCCCCCGTCCCGGAGATCTTCGCAGGAGGCTGCCAGGGGGGCCTCCGCTTCCTGGAGGAGGTGGCGACCCTTTCAGTGGTGACAGTCCTTGGCACTGCCTGGATCCTCATGTAGCCGTTGGCCAGCGGCCGCGGCAGCCAGCCTTGCTCTGGCCTCATGGGGGAGTTTGGTGGCGCGTGCGGCGGTGAGGGCCAGAGTCAGCAGCAGGCACCAGCGGCGGACGTGTAGGCGAGGACGCGTTCGAGGGTGACGAGGCGGATGAGGACACAGAGGAGGATGAAGCGGAGGAGGGAGGACGCTGACGCTGACGCTGACGCTGTGGTGCGCTTCTCGGCCCGCCTTCTTTCTTGCCTTGGCCCTGGCCCCCTCTCCTGCTCCCTCCCCCTCTCCTTCTCCGCGTCCTCCCCTTGCCCTCGTGTTTCTTTGCCCTTGTGCGTTGTGTGGTTTCCCTCTCCTCTCTGCTTGGCTCCCCCTCCTCTCCGTCCGTCCGTCTGTCGGCCCGGTCTGTCCTTCCCCGTCGTCCTCCTTCCTTCTCCTCCTCCCCTTCTCGCTTCTCGGTTCCTCGCCCCCTTGCCCGTTTCTACCCCTTGCCTGGCCCGCGTTTCTTTGTCGGCCCGTCCCGGTGTCCGTGTAAGAGCCGCGGCGCCCCGCGCTGCAACGCTAGCGAATAGACCGGCGTGGACAGCGATATACAGGCAGCGCAATTGCATATTGTTCGGAGCCTGCGCTGGCCGTGATGGCACTGTGTTAGGGGTGTGAGTTCCGCTACGGTCTGCCAGAGCTGCGATTCAGGAGTTTCAGTGGTACATGTCAGTTGTGGGCCGCAATTGTTAGGCTCAAGTTGCATCCGCCTGCGAGGAGGAAGGAGGAGGAGGAGGAGGACCAGAGTAAAGGCCCAAGACTCATCAACGATGTTGGAATAAGCTCTCCCTTCAAGCTCCCTCCTCATATGCCCCTCGAAGGGTTCATTTCCAGTGAGGGACGTGCCCCGTTGGGAGACAACCGTTTGAAGATCCTGACGCGTGCCAAAGCACCATTCTCGGGACTTCAGCGCCACGAATCAACATGATTGTTGCAAAGGAGGAGGTGGAGGAGGATGATGAGGAGGAGCACGAGGAGCAGGAGGAGGCGGGAGAAGAGGAGGGAATTGAGGAGGGATGGTGATGATGATGATGCTGCTGATGATGATGATGATGATGATGGTGATGGTGGTGATGGTGATGATGATGATGATGATGATGATGGTGATGATGATGATGAAGATCAGGCTGATAATGATGATGCTGCTTTTGATGATGACGATTATGCTGCTGATGATGATGATGATGATACAACTGCTGCTGCTGATGATGATGCTGCTGCTGACGATGATGATAATGATGATGATGATGACGATTATGCTGATGATGCTGCTGATGATGATGCTGATGATGATGATGATGCTGATGATGCTGCTGATGATGATGAGTATGATGATGATGACGATGCTGCTGATGATGCTGATGCTGATGCTGATGGTGATTATTCTGATGGTGATGATGATGATGCTGCTGATGATGCTGATACTGATGATGATGATGCTGATGATGATGATGCTGATGCTGATGATGTGTATGATGATGATGACGATGATGATGATGATGATGATGACATGAATGATGATGATGATGATGATGATGCTGATGATGATGATGGTGATGATGATGGTGATGGTGGTGATGGTAATAATGATTATGATGATGATGATGATGATGATGATGATGATGATGATGATGATGCTGATGATGATGATGATGATGATGATGATGATGATGATGATGATGATTATTATCATTATTATTGTTATTATTATTGTGATTTTGAGGAGGAGGAGGACGACGACGACGACCCGGGACGCAAGGCGAAGCCCGCGGCGGAGCTCGATGGTCAGCAAGGCCTCTGCACGGAGCTAGGCTTCCGCAGCCTGCCCTGAGGGCGGGAGAAGGGAGGCGTCCACTCCCACTCCTCGCCCGCCCCCGTTGTCGGGCGCTGTCGCAGGCTCCTGCAGATTATCCTGCCTCAGGATGCGTCCCAGCAGCTGCGCCTCGGCGAGAGCGTTCTACTGCGGGGCCCCTGGATCGTCCCGAACGGCCGCCTGAGGTATACCGAGGCCCAGGAAGAGCCGAAAACGTCCAGAAACCTCGATCTTCGAATCTTGATCTTCGAACCTCGATCCTCGATCCTTGAACCTCGAACCTCGATCCTGAAGTGCGCCGCCAACCACAGAGGGGCGGGTGCCCGGGGCCGAAGCTAAGGGGGGGCGGAGGGGGGGTGGGCGGGTAGGGGAGCCGGCGCGTTCCGCGGCGTTTAAGCAAGGGACTTAGACCCCCTCGCGTCGTGAACCGTGAAAAACTCCCAGCGGACGTCTTTCGTTGTTCGGCCTTTGGGGGCCTTGGCCGGGCCTCAGGACCGTGACCGAAAAACCAGTCGCCAGGGAATAGGTCGAGACCTCCAGGGGTCAACGTTGTGCACAGAAACTCACTATGGCGGGTGTCTGTTGAGAGTTCTGGACTTCCGACGGCGTGATGTTTGTTCGCGGCGCAGCTCCCAGCCCGCAACGTGGTTCCTCGGAGATGGGGCTTGCGATTGTGATTTTTCGCGATGTGGCTTTTTGGGGGGCGACGTCAGATTCCAAGGCAGGTCCCCTTGCCGTGATGGCGTTGGGTGTCGTGGGCGCCGCTGTCGAGTTCCCAGAACTCTGCCGTAATCTTGTTTTCCAGTGCGACAACGCCAGCACCATCTCCCTCCTCGTCGGGACCATCAAGGCCCACCAGGGCCAACACATCGGCCGAGGGGGCTGACGCACTGGCCGCCGACACTGGCCGCGTTCCTTGCCCCTTGCCTCCATCCATTCGCGAAGGGCCAGCGGTGACGGTTATCAGCCAGGAGCGCAGCTTCACCAATGGCCACCACGGCACTGTCGTGGGCCGAACGGGGGAACACAATCAGCATTAGGTGGTCTAGCTGAACAGCAACACTGTCCACTTGCGAACGTCCAGCTTGACAGCTGCCCCCCAAGCGGGGATAAGTCCTCCGACGTCCGCCGCCGACCGGTAGACTGGCGTCCGACGACCGACCACGCCCGTCCGCCGCCCGTCCGTCGACTGCCCGACGACCGTTGTGACGATAGCATCGGAGGTCTGGACCACTTTCCCAGTACAGCTTTTCATCCAGAGTCGTTATGTGACGGTTTGGAGGCTTGGTGAGAGCCTCTAGATACCCAAGATGGCCCAACACGTTCCAACACGTTCCGCCGTTTCGTTTCACGACGCGAGGATGTCTGGGGAGGGAGAGAGAATGGGACTTTGACTGGAGGGAGGCAGGGAGGAGAGGACGGAGGAGAGGATTATTCGCCTGTTGGGTTTGTACCTTCTCTTCCCACCTTTTGCTCCGTTGCGTCTGCCGTGTGCATGCGGCTACTCTTCTCGAGTGGACATTCGGCCCTTATGTGCGTGAGAAAGCATAATATGTCGGAGATCCGCGCGCATTTTTTGGATCGACGCTGGAGCCCCTCGCGGCGCCTCCGTTGCCGCCCCTGGCGCGCTTCAAGCGCCATGGAGGGGGTCCCAACGCCCACCCAAGAAAACCTCGCGGACCTCCGACAGCTTAATTTTGTCCATCGATTGATCTGTCCGTCCCTTCCTGGAAAGCATGAGCTTGTGTTTTGCTTATGGATTATGTCATGCCTGGCCTTCGCATCTGATGGATCTTCGAGGCCTCTTTCACGATGGAGTTGCCCGTCAATGCTGGTTCTCCAATTTCTGCCAGTGCCGTCTACAGTGACCCCCTTTGGGATCGCCAGCTCAGAGTGGTGAATGCGGGGCCTCGGCATGAGAGTCCAGCGCCGATCTGCTTGTGCAGTGCCTTACTTGTCTTGCGCGCAGGGGCTCGCGGGGTCACTGGGGGCGCAACGATGCCCAGCGTCTTTGCCCGATCTCCTGGACCGTACTTCACAGCCTCGCCCGCGCCGGCGTCTCCTCAGCATCTCAGCTTCCTTCAGCATCTCTCGAGAGACTGTTTGCTTGTGGGAGCGTACGCGTGGGACTCTGCACGCGAGTCCAACGCCGACTTGCTTGGGCAGTGCCCTACAACTGGCACAAGGGACGCCCGGCTTTCGGCGAAGGGGCCCATGTTCTCGATCCCCCACATCCTCGTGGCCGTGCTTCGACGGTATTGGCACTGCGCGCATGCGCGCAGGGGCTAGCTGCCCGCTCGGCAATCGTGTACACCTTTGGGGGGACACCCCCCCGTGGTTCGTCGCAACCTCCTCCCTGGGCCCTGTTCTTCCTCCCGTGGCCCTCGTCATCCTCCTCCTCCCTGTTCTCTGTGATTCCAGAAGGCCCGCTGCTCTCCTCACCCGCTCTTTGCCGCCGCTCATTATGGCTGTAATTATTTACCAGGGCCCTTGGCTAATTGAGCGACGATTCCGCTCTGCGAGACCGCTAGAAACGATAGATCCGCGATCTTCCATATCACAGTGGCAGCTTGGAGCGAGGCTCGCAGTCCGGGCCCGCGGGGCCGTACATAACAACGACGGCGTCTGCGACACGTCGATCCATACTGGAATCGAAGACCAGCGTCTTCCTGGTGATCTGCGTCACCCAGCTGCTGCGCAGCACACGCGCTGGCGTCAGCGTCGCCAGCAGCAACGCCTACTACGCCAACCCTGCCAACTCCTACGCCAGTGTTTGCGACGCCAGCACTCACGCCTACTACGCCTACCCTGCCAACTCTCACGCCAGCGTCAGCGACGCCAGCAGCAACGCCTACTACGCCTTCAACGCCAGCTCTCACGCCAGCGTCAGCGACGCCAGCACCTACGCCGACAAGTTCGATTTCTCGTGCCTTCAGAACTTCAGCGAAGCCGCCGAGTGAAATTTCACATGCTCCCCGAACTTCAGCGAAACCGCCAAGTTGGATTTCTCTTTCCCTGAGAACATCAGCGACGCCGCCTAGTTCGATTTTCTGCACTCCCAGAACTTCAGCGAAGCCACGGAGTTCGATTCCCTTTACTCCAACTCCCTTCTCGGAAAGATGACGGACATTTCTCATACTTTCAGACAGTCAGTCAAACCGACATGGAACTGATATCCCTCGAAGTGGAGAGACTAGAAGCAGAGGGTGAAGCTGTGGAAGCTCAGCGAGTACCTCTCAGTCACACAGAGTCTCGCATCGAAGCTCGTGCTCAGGCTCAGCGGGGCAGCTAGAACCGAAGCGTTGAATATGACGGAGGAGCAGCTGCACCTGGCAGCTTCAGCACTCATCGAGGGCGCCGACGAGAAGAAGCGCCGCAGGAATCAGGTCGGCATCGAGAATGTCTACGGCACTTGCAGGCGAACCTGGGCCAGCAGAAGCCCGTGCAGCACGGCGAGGCCCTCGAGAAGTTACTCGAATATACCCAGCATCGCCGACGGCGAGGTGAACGAATGACGTACTGGCTCATCCGCGTCGAGACGAGTCTACAGCAGCAACGCGACAGCGAGACGGACCTCAACGCGCTGGGCGACGTAGCGGTAGCGGGGCGGTTCCTGCCGCGAAAGGCCGGGCTCGCGGCCGAGCGCCGCGAGCGCGCCGCGGGCAACCAGCCCGACGAACGCTGCGGTGATCAGCGCATCCGTGGACTGCTGTCGCGGATGTTTCCGGATATCCACAACTCCGAGCGCCGCGCCCCGCCGCCCTCGAGGGCGCGGGGCAATAAGTCGCGCCCCCATGGCGGCTTGCGCAGCAATGCTTCCTCCAGCCGCGGAGGGCGATCTACCAGCGTCGTCGACGAGCCCGCCGACGAGGGCGACGAAGAGCAAGAGGAGGACGACGAGGGCGAGGCCGACGCGCAGGACATCGTTCGTCAGGAGCTCGAGGCCTGCAGCGCCGAGCTCGAGACCTCCAGCGTGGACATCTCCGAGCTGTTCGACGGCGACGACTCTGCCGTTGTCGAGGCCGCCGCGGCGGAGCTTGTCGCCATTCCCGAGGCCATGGCCGCCGTCAGGTCAGCCCGGGAGGCCCTGAAGTGAAGGGCCGCGGCAATTCGAACAAGTCCGCGCGGTCTCGCCGCCCGGCCAAGCTCCAGAACCTGGTCGACCAGCGCGGGAAGACGTCGCAGTGCTGGGACTGCGGCGAGACCGCGCACTGGGCAGGAGATAAGGAGTGCCCCACGCTGGGCGCTCGCAACTTCGCGCCCGAGAGCGGCAAGGCCAAGGGCGGTGGGCGGGGGGGCCGAGGAGGTCGCCCGCAACGCCAGGCGCGCATCACCGAGCAGGTCCAGTTCGCAGACGAGGAGATTGCCCTTCACCCGCAGGGACTTGCGTCGCCGCCTCCTGAGGCCTGCGTCTCAGAGCGGCTGATTCACCACCTGCGGATCGTGAACGTCGCGATCGGCAACGGGAAGCCCGCGGACGAAGGCGTCGGCGTGGTGGGCGCCGCCTGCCTCTTCTGCGTCTCGGGCAGGAAGTGGTGCGACAACTGCTGGGGCACCCTCGCCGGGATGAGCCTCGCCGACCAGATCCCCGAGGGGCCCGAGGACGAAGTCTACAGGTTCGGCAGCGGAGGCGCTCCCCCGAGCAATCTGCGCGTCACCGCGCCGCTCGTGCTCTGCGGCCAGGCCGGCCGCGTCGTGTTCAGCGTCGTGAACAGCCCCGCGCTTGGCCTGCTCATTGGCCGCGACTTCGCGCAGCCTTCCAAGATCGACATCTCTCTCTGGAAGGGCCAGATCCGCATCGGGAACTCCACCCAGAAGCCCATGGCGAGCGCCGCGGGCCACCCCGTGATCAAGTTGCAGCCGGACGACTGGCAGGCCATCAAGGACGCTGGCGTGGAGCGACCTGCCAAGCCAGCCAGCCGACCGAAGGTGAGCGACGAACCTACGGTCAACGCTGCGATCAAGACCGGCACGCTGATTGATACGCTTAACAAGCTCGTCGCGAAGCAGGAGCTGAACGCCCCGAGGCGACTCCAGCCTCGTCGACCGAAAGGGTCACGGCTTTTGTCTGCCGTGGCTTCAGCTCTGGCTTGCTGTTCCACCGCGGCGCCAGCTCCGAACCTCGCGTTGACGACGCTGCCGCAGACCACCTCCCCCGCGACGTGCGTGGCCGAGCCGCTGCAGGACTGCGACGCCTGCGGCGAGAAGGCCAGCGTGGTCTGCAGCCACCAGGGGTTCTGCTCGGACTGCGTTTTCGGCACGCCCGTGACTGGGCTACGACCAGGGACTCGATGGCATCGCAGACGCCAGTCCCGGACCCGAGGTCAACGTCGCGGAGGAGGAGCAGCCGCGCGCGCGGACGCTCAAGAAGGGGACGAAGCCGCAGCTGATCGCAGGCAAGCGCTCGGCTTTCGTCACCGGAAAGAGCGGCATCCAGCCGCGTCAAATCAGCCAGGCTTTGGCCACCAACGTGGCGAAATCTATTACCAGATCCAGCTCGACCTTCGCAGCGAGCAGCACCGTGCTTTACGAGTGGTGCTGCAATCTGGACAGTCAGCCCAGTGCTACCTGGAGGAAGAGGGGAGGAGCTGCTGTCAGATGCGGTCTTCCAGGCCACGACCTCTCAACGGTTTGTGGCCAACAAGCTGGAGGGCAGGATCAGGTCCAACCTTGCCAGTGGCAAGAGTGTGCGAGTTCACGCTGCATTTCATTGCCAGCCGTGGACCTCACTACAGCGACTTGTCGTGAAGATCGGCCCGAGTAAGATCCCGCAGCTCAAGAAGGATCGGGCCAAGTGCAAGCTCATGATCGGACTGTTCCTGCAGGCCATATCCCGGCTGCGCAAGGAGTTTGGCGCCCAGCTCGCCGTCTCGCTCGAGTGGCCGGTGCAGCGACGGATGGGGCCCCAACAAGAACTCGACCGCCAAGCAGCTGAAGGAGCAGCTCCCGCGAGTCATAGACTTCGACGGCTGCGCGTTCGACCTCAAGACGAAGAAGGGCGTCCACATCAAGAAGCCGTGGCTGATCATCACCGGCCACTACGGGTTCGACGACTCGCCCAGAAGGCTCTGCGACGGGTCGCATCCTCACGCCGAGGCTTGCGGCAGGATCGCGAAGAACAGCGAGAACTACAAGCGCAAGCTCGCGCAGGTTTTGGCCGGGCATCTGCGGCCACCAAACCGCCGACCCCTACGCGAAGCACACCCTACAGCGCGAAGGGCGAGCAGGAGGGCGGCTCCGGCCGCCGCAGCCGCGCAGGAACCAGCGCTCACGGCTGCGGAGGAGCGGGCGCTCAGGTCCGCCGCGGCGCAGCTCGGCGCGAACACGGGGCGCCCGTCCAACGACTCGCTTGCCCGAGCTATCCGCGCGACAGGTGGATCGCAGAGATCCATGGAGATTGCTCTCAACCTCCATTGTGAGGTCTGTGCAGCACGTCAACGGCCACTACCGCACCTGCCTCGCAGGATCAGACTGGGCGGGGATTTCAACGACTTCATTGGAGTGGACCTCATTACCCTGGCCGACTACGTGGGCAACCAGCTGATCTACCTGAACGTGGTCGACCTGGCCTCGGCTTTCACGATGTGCGGCACGGTTGGGTCAAGGCGCCCACCAGCTGTGTTCGCTCGACTGCGGCAGATTTGGACCACGCCTGTCGGCGCGCCTCAACGCGTCATATTTGATGGAGGAGGCGAGTGCGAGCGAGAGTTCTCCAAGGAGCTGGAGGACATGGGTTGCCGCATGATGACCACCTCTGCGGCTACGCCGCAGCAGAATGCCACCGTGGAGCGACATGGAGGTATGTGGAAGGTGCACGCGAGGAAGCTGATCGACCAGTTCAGCATCAGGTTCGACCAGCCCGAGATCGCCCACAAGGCCCAGTGGCTGATCGCCTCCGTGTGCTGGGCCATGAACAGCCAGGTCAATTCCACGAGCTACTCGCCGTCGCAGTGGGTGCTCGGGCGAGGCCCGGTCTCGTGCAGATGGAGCTCGGCACGCCAGCGACGTCTACCAGACTGGCGACCAGGTGTACTACTGGAGGGGCAACGGTAAGCCCAAGCGAGAATGGGCTTTGCAGTGGCACGGGCCCGGCGTCATCATCGGGTTCGAAGGCGCCCCGAACGTCTGGGTCAGCCACCGCTCCGCGACCGCGAAGGTCAACCGTGGACACCCTCGCCACGCCGCGGCATCGCAGCTCGCGCCGCGGGGACAAATGCTGAACGCGCTGCGCGGCAGCCAGCCGCCCGGGCCACCGCCGGGCGCCCCGCCAGGGACCTCAGGGCCCGCACCTCCCCCCGATCTTGGAGGAGGCGGCGGTGGCGCAGGCGGTGGGCCCCCGCCGCCTGGCCACGCTGAAGGACGTGATGGCCCTGCACCGCCACGAGATCACGAGGGCACCTTCCTCGACCTCTCGGGCCCTACACGTCAGGAGCGACCCCGCAGCGAAGGGCGGCCTCCACCACCAGCGCTACCAGCGCCAGTTCAGCAGCCAGCCATCCAGGCGCACAACTTCGGAAACGTCGAGAATACCGCAGCGAACCAGCGCGCCCATGAGCACGCCGAATGGCTGGCACGCAAACAAGGAGACGGTGATTTCAGAAGCAGTGGGGGAGCTAGCGGCACTTCAGGAGCAGCCCCACCGCCTTCGGGAGGAGACGTGGTGCAGCCGCTGCCGGCGGCGCCGCCCCCTGCAGCGCCCGCCATGGACTCAGGCGCTGCTGCCACCCCTGCCGCTGCTGATCACCCTGCTGCCCCTGCCGCCGCAGATTTTCATCCACATCCTGAACCCGCACCTCAGGGCCCGGTCGACGACCCTGAGAACGACGGGGAGTTTGACAGGTCCGGATCGGACATGATTCGGGAATTGCAAAGGGCCGCGGAGGAGCAGTCTCGACAGGAGACAGTGGCAAGGCGCCCACTGCACATCGAGAACCAGCGCGGCACGGAGGCACAGCGACAAGTTCAACAATAATCCGAACCGCATTCTCTTCGACGCGACCGCGAGCCCGACCCGCGCGAGCGCGCAGCCAAGCGCAAGGATATGTTGGACGATTTGCCCAAGTGCTTCAAGAGGCCGAAGGGCGCGAACAAGGTCGACCTCTACTTGGACAACTACTTCCAGAAGCACGCGACGAGCTCTACGCAAGCACGCGACTCCGCGAGGCACTGTCACGGGCAGCGCGACCGCCATGGAGAACATGGACTGGACGCCTCCATGAAGACCGAGCGGTCCAAGTGGACGGCGTTCGGCGCCTACAAGTAGCCCGCCCAGGGAGCTGAAGGAGCTCCTGCGGCGCAACCCTGGCGTCCGCCCTGTGGGCGCGCGCTGGGTGCTGACCAGCAATGGCCAGATCTCTATGAAGGCCCGTCTGGTCGCGCAGGGCTGCCGGGAGGACAATCGCAGATCAGGGCGGGCGCGCCTGCGGGATCCAGGGACGCGCTGTACCTTGCCCTGGCCGCCGCGGCCCAGAAGGACTGGGACATCTCGTCCTGCGGCGCAATGGCGGCCTACCTGCAGTCGGGGAACATCGAGAGGCTGTTGCTCCTGCGCATGCCGGCCAAGAATCCGCCGCCGGGGACGCAGCCTGGCGAGATCGCGATGGCCACAGGCGCGATCTACGAGACGCGCGACGCCAGGAGGCAGTGGTACCTCTACGCCCAGAGGGTCTTCGCCGAACGCGGCCTCGTCGAGAGCAAGCTCGAGAAAGGCCTCTATTATTTCTACGACGAAGGTGGGCTCGCCGCGGTTATCCATTCCTACGTGGACGACTTCCTGATCGCCCAGCGTAACAACTCCACCGAGTGGAAGTCCACTATTGCATCGCTGGGAAAGAAGCCACACCTTGAGCAGGTCGACGGGGTCATCCAGCACTGTGGACGTACAATCACCAAGCTGGATGGCGAGTTTCGGGTCACCCAGGCCACCGCCGCCTCGCAGGTGGATTACATCGACCTGAAGGCCCCGAAGGGCCGCCATGCCGAGGATCGGCTCACCGCCACCGAGGTGGCGAGCTGCTGCCACACGCTCGGGCAGCTGCTATGGTTAGCAATCCAGACCCCGGTGGACATCGCCTGCCCGGTGAGCTTTGCAGCCCGCCGCACCAACGTCGCCACCGTGGCCGACGCAAGGACCCTGAACAAGACAGTCGCCTACGTGCACTCGACCGCGAACTTCGCGATCGTGCTGAAGCGCGGGCTCGTCGATCTGATGGCGGCCACCACCGTGTGCTTCAGCGACGCTGCGTTCGCCAACGTGGACGGGGTCAAGAGCCTGTGGGGCATGGTGATGGGGCTCACTCACCGCCCGCGCGATGTCGTCGGCGGCCGCTACGACCTTTGCCTACCCGTGGCCTGGCACTCGGGCACAGTCAAGAGGTCGGTGAAGTCGACCCTCGCTGCCGAGGGCTACGCGACCCTCGAGGGATCGGAGACCAACATCTGGTTCCGCCAGCTGCTGACCGAGGCCTACAACCCCAAGGTGGCGCTCAAGCAAGTCGACGTCATCGCCGACAAGCGCCCTGGGGAGATCTACAGCGACAGCAAGGGTCTCGTGAAGCACATCGCTTCCGACGTGGGCCAGACTACCGACAAGCGATTCCGCATCGTCGCCTCCATGATCAAGGAGGCTGTGCACCCCAATAGTGCACTCATGCGCAGCTGGATCCCGACCTGGTCCATGGTCGCGGACGCCTTGACCAAGGCGATGGAAGCCGGCGCCCTGCTGGCCTTCTTCGGGGTACGCAAGCACAGCTACGGGACCCGGCAGCCTCATGCCGCCATGCTCGCCTTAGTCTTGTTTACCTGCCTCGGCAAGGTCAAGGGGCAGCCTACGCCTGCGCCGACGGTGCCGGACTACAGTTTCTACATCTGCCTGCTGACGTTCACGCTGCTCCTCGGCATGACTATCGCTGTCGGCATTTTCGCGACGCTCTGGACGATCGCGAGGCAGAAAATCCCAGCTACAATCCCCGAGGATCGTGATTGCGACGGCGACATCACGATGCACCCTTCGGATGGACACAGCAGCGCGCAGGCGTCGAGTTCATCGGCATCAGCTTCAGGCATCTCTTGCAGACAACACCCATCGCAGCCGCCGATATCAGCACCACCGCCGCCACTGCTGCCGCCAGAACCACCGCCTGCCAGCGCACCACATACCGCAACATCAGCACGATCGAGGTCAGCGAGATCTCAGAGTTCGGGTTCAGCCCCTACCTCACCAAGCATAGTCACCGCATCGAGGTCATCGAATCCAGTATCTGCGAGTTTGGTTTCGTGGAACTGTTCCTCGCCTACGGTGCCGTTGAACGAGACGATCGACTGTGTGACCGCCGCCCCCCGCCATGATTTCAGCATCGGGCATAACCCGCATAGCGTCTACATTAACTGCAACACATGTAAGAAGTACTCGCCATGGCTTCTCCGGTTCTACAGGCACAGCAGTCCCGATTGCACGAACTTCCCCGAAGGCGCGATGAATGATCTCATGGGGCATTGGAGGAGGCTCGCCGGCAGACGCTGCTGGCGCGGACCTGACCTGATGGACAAACCGACGAAGCCCAAGAAGGAAATATGAATCCCGCTTGGTGTCCGGACGGCAGGTTGGCCTGCCGAACCAGCCAACATTCTGTTGTTGTTGATACAGACGGTCGCCTATTGCGACCCCACCTACGTAAGTCCGCATTGCTGCTCAGTTTTCTCACCTGGCTATTTATACGTAAGGTCGCATTGCTGCTCAGTTTTCTCACCTGGCTATTTGTACGAAAGTCCGCATTGCTGGTTTGTTTTCACACCCGGCTAGAAATTTATGTAAGTCAGCATTGCTGCTCTGTTTTCACATCCAGCTAAAGATTCACAAGTGAGTCCGCATTTAGAACAGCTTCGCTCAGTGTGCACAAGTTTTGTTTCAAAGATGTGATGACGATCGCACCCGTTCAGATATGTTTCTGGCTTTGTCGCTTCGCGATCGAAGCCTTGCTATTGCTAGCCTTGTTTCGTTTTGATTATAGCGCCGGCGGCGCTGAGAGCTGAGAGTGCCCTGCAGGTCGCGTGTAACGCATCCGCTTAAGTGCCCAAGGGGCTGCCTGCTATGCAAGCCGTGTCGAGCCGTTTGCCCGCCTTCTGCCAGCGCGCCTGGCACTCCGCTCGATGAAGAGCCAGGCTTATATGCCTGGCTGTTCTGGCGCCTCACCTTCGTGCGCCCGCGCACCGTGCAGGAGGAGTGTGATTCCAGAAGGCCCGCTGCTCTCCTCACCCGCTCTCTGCCGCCGCTCATTCTTGCTCTAAATATTTTCCAGGGCCCTTGGCTAATTGAGCTACGATTCCGCTCTGCGAGCGCGTTAGAAACGATAGATCCGCGATCTTCTATATCATATACTCTTCCTCTTCCTCCTAGTGCCTCCGCAGGGGCCAGCTGCAGTTCGTCACAATCTCCTTCTTGGCCGTCCTCCAGCTCGCCGCAGTGGCGCCGTGGCCCGCCGGCGTCTCCCTTCACCGCTGCGAGAGAGGCCCCCCTCATGCCTTGCAGCGCTGATGCGTGCGAGGTCAGTCAAGACGCTTGAAGATGTAGCAGTTCGGGTTCGGAAGGAGCTCGCTGTTTCCCGGGTCCTTACATGTTTGTTTCTCCAGCGTTCCTCTTTGTTACGCGTGGTGATTTGGGGGCTAAAAACGCTGGGTTCCTTTTGGTTTCCAGTTCCAAGAATCGCATGAGGACGACTTGGACTTGGCAGAAGAAGGTACGGACGACGGGAATGACGAGTAGTAGAAACACAAAGTGGCCAACAGAGCGTAAGACAATAAAGGGGCAGGAAGGATGACGAGAAGGAGGATCAGGACGAGGTGGAGAGAGGCGTGAAGCAACAGGAGGATTAACAAACTACATATAAACAAATGTTCGGAGGTCCGGGCGGATTTCTTTCGTCGGCGCTGGAGCCCCGAGGAGGCGCGCTCTGCGCGCCAGGGAACGGGTTCCAGCGCAATCGAAGATACCCTTGCGGACCTCTGAGCATGTATGTTTAGTTGTGCTACTTGTTTTAAAGAAGCAGGAGAGCCAGGGCGTTTTGTCTTTTGGTGAATAGTGGGCGATCGTCATCACCTAAGCACAGTGAGCCTGGCATGCAAGCGGTCTGCAAACGAAGTTGTTGCCAAACGTGCACGCAATCGCAGATTCATGGTGTGGCGCGTGCGGGGCGTATGAGCGGCCAGCCTGGATGATCTAGGATGATCTAGCACGCTGTTGTTGCTCTTCAGCGGTGGCACCATCGCCTGCAATTGGTAACGCGCCACCGATATCCCACAACTCTCATTAGCTTGCTACACTCATCTTCAATTACGCGTGATTGGGTGTCGCTATATCAGGAAAGTTTGCCGCTGATGTTTGGAATTGGTGACAGTCATTGCTTTATCATGCCGTAGCGCAGTATTTTGCGATGCAGCATTTGCGCCGCAGCGGGTTTACAATCGACAACTCTACGTTACACGATGGTGCTATTAAGAGATATAGGCGAGGGCGCCAGTGGGTGAGACACACGAGGGAAGGTCAGAACATATCCCAGCCAAGAAAGGGAAGTGGCCAGATGTGGAACAGAGCAGCTGTTACATGGACGTCGGCGCAGAAGTTGAACGAGCAGGAATGCTGATGGACCGACGTGAAACGGAGACCCCCCCTACCAGGAAATCGATTTCGGTCTCGGGTTCGTGACGTGCGTGCCGTGCGTGCGTGCGGGCGAGGCGAAGCTGCGTAGGCGGGCGAGAGGAGATCCTCCTGTGGCTGGGCCGCGGCCGGACCAAATGTTTCTCCTCCGGTGTCCCGCCGGTGTCCCGCGGCGGCCGGTGGCGCGCGGTGTCCCGCCGGTGTCCCGCTGGTGTCCCGAAATCCTCCTGTGGCTGGGCCGCGGAGGAGTTTGCCCATTGCTGCCCATTGCCCATTGCTGCACCCCCTTCTCCCCTCAACCTCCTTGTCACCCTCAGGGTGGTCGTATAGGTATGTATAGATTCCCACTGGTTCCAGTCCGGGTCATCATTGATCATCTGGACGAGCCTTTACTTTCAATGAGTTGGTTCGCAGGCCGAGCGCAGCGACCGCGGCGCGACGTGGTGGCACAAAGAGGCGAAGCAGAGGGAGACTGCGCAGCAGGCACGAGCTGGATTCCTGCTTGCAGCGTCGCCGCTTCGGTCGAACAGCATTCTCGAACAATTACCTGGGTCACCCTGAGGGGCGCGAAGATGACCGCGCTTTGTGCGTCGCAGCCGGGGCCGCCGATTTGGCATTCTGCAGGCGGCGGTGCAAGGGCGCGGAGATGACCACGAGCCGCGCATCGCGGGGCGCGGGGTGCCAAGTTCGACGACCTAAGGAATCGCGTCTGGCTATTCGACTTGTGACCGTCGTCGGGGTACTGTCAGCCGCAGATATGATCCCTGATGGGGCTGCCCGCTTCCGCCGCAAGGGTGCCCGCGCGGTGCCAGCTCGGAGTGTTCCTGGAGCATTCCCGCATGCCCGCTCGAGGATGGCATCCCCCCTCCCCCTCCACTCCTGGCCACTCCTTGGCGGCACGCACAGGGGGGTGGCGCGGGTGGGGCGGCCTTCTAAGAAGGCGGGGGGCTTCTTAAGTAGGAGCAGGGGCCTTCCAGAGGCTCTCCTGGCTTCTAATGAAGCCTTCTTGGGAGCATCCGGGCCAATCTATGAAGGCCGCTGCCTTCTACGAAGCTCCTCGCCTTCTTAGAGAGCGATCCCCCTCGCGCATCTTTTGTGTGTGTCCAATTTCCCCATCTGTGCTATTCGGGTGCTGGCTGGGGTAATTGTGAGTTGAGGCGAAGTGAAAGGGAGATACGGTAGCATGCCTCAAGTGTTCTCGGCACTCTGGCGCTTTCCCAAAGCCCTCCTTCAGAGGGCCTGAGTTCCGAAAGGAGCTTTTGGCGCCCCTCGTCCTCCATCCTCCCTTCTCCCCCAAACAAGCGGCTCTCCTGACGATCTGCTGTTTTCAATCCCGGCGCAGTTTCCTCGGATTTGTCTTGGTGGCCGTTTCCAGCCCCCGGGGCAAACACACATGGATCCGGGATTGTTGCAATTGACAGGGGTCGCGTGGGCCCAGGACTGGAAGACATCGTACCAGAGCGTTCTGAAACGCTGTCAGAGCGTTCTGGAACGCTCTGGAACGGCCGCGGGGCCCGGTACCTGATCCAGAACCGCTGGATCTCAGAGATCCCCGATGCAGGCCAGTCTGATTTCGTCCCGGTCATGTAAGGGGTCGAGATTTTTGTGACCGCGGATTGAAAAGGACACCTCGTCGGACGTGTGGGCTCTGCACGCGGATGCCAGCTCTCCGGCGCGGCGGTCAATGATTTGGTTGGCTTCGTTTGACGGGGCATTCCCTCAGGAGGAGGAGGAGGAGGACGACGAGGAGGAGATGGGACGAGGAGTAGTAAGGGGAGAGGAGGGAAAAGGAGGTTCGGCTCGGTCCTCCTCGAAGGCGCGAGTCACAGCTCACATCAACTGGGCGGGTGCCACTCCCAAGGGGAGCGACAGCCGAGGTTAGCTCCGAAGGGCCACAAGCTGGCCTCAGAACGTGTGCATGAAACGTGCACAACATATGGCAGACATGAGGCCATGCTGAAAGCTCGGCTGAACCTAGATCTCCCTGCTCCTCCCGCACACCATCACGCGCACGGCCAGCTGGTCGTACACGGCGTGCATGGCCCACGAATGTGGGCGCGGGCGCGGCGGGGACGGGAAGAAACAAACCGAGAGGGGAAAAGGAGAGGCCAGGCGAAGGACACTGTGCAGAAACCAGATCTTCGTTATTTCCCCCCGCCAGGCCCAGACAAGCGTGACGCACGAGAAGGATTACTAGCCGACCGCTCTGCGGTTGATCGGGAGTTTCTGTATATAGAGAAGGGGCGTGCGCCTGTGTTCGAAGACGAAGATGAGAATGAGCGGGCGGCGGTGGTGCGGTGGGTGACGATCAGGAGGATGAGGATCAGGGGTGCGAGGCTCACGAGCTGGAGGTCCCTGGAGGTCATCCGTCCTCCTCCTCCTCCACATTCTCGCTCGCTCTCTGCTCCTCCTCCTCCTTCTCCTCCAAAGCTGCCATTTCGCCCACCGAGCAATTCAGGCAGCTCTCTCCAGATCCGCTTCCAACCCCACAGCTCACGAGGAGTCATGTGGTCGCAATGAGTGCGCTGGTCTGTTTGGTGGCGAGATCAACCGCGTGCTTATCCCTCGGGCAATTCATCCCGTTGTCGTGCTGCCAGGACAGACTGGTGGAGATCGCAGGGGAGTGCAACAACTTCGACGTGACAACCTTCACGGAGAATCAGAGACGCAGGCATGTGATAGAGGGGACAGCAGAGGCAGCAGACTACGTAGAAGCAGAAACAACTCCGAAAAAACTACAACGGGGAGCAGGCCAACAGGTCCGACTACTAGCTGAGAAGAATAACATGACCATCACGAACACGCGAGGAACCTGGAGGCCGAACTTCTTCGGGGACGGAGGCGTCTCGAGCATAGATTACATCTCGGCACCCTGGAGATTGTGTTCAAGCTGGAGATCGAGAGGCCCGCCGATGAGACTGTGCAGCAGACTACAAGAGATCCCGAGCGGGACACAAAAGGACAATCTACCAGGCCAGGCTGTATTTCATCTACGAACGGGATTGGAAAGTGGACGAGAACTGCGCCCACGTAGAAGGGACAAAGATGCGCCGACGAAGAAGGTCACCCGCAACATCGGATTCGTTCAGCAGCTCAACCATACCATCGCGGCACCCACGATGAAGACGCACGACAAGGACATAGACGAGTACCTCACAGAGCTGAAAAATAATGAAGGAGACATCGCACAGACAAGCTGCAGAGTATGGAGTACGAGGCACAGTATGTGCTGCACTACGTGAGGATCGAGCGAAGTTACTGACACAACGAAGTGACCTACGAGAGGCATCGCATGATACAGTACGAGACACACAATTATCATATGACCAAGTAACAACACGAGTGCTGGAATAACTATGGCAAACATGGGGACAGAGGGTTCAGGCACCAGTGGGATTTTTATCCAGACTCATAGCAAGACGCAGACATGGACCACGAAAAAGAGATTCCTGGGCAGCTACTACCTCACAACCGAGGATACAGGTGTGGACCGTTTTTCGGAGCCGACCTGGTAGTGAAGGGGGGGCGCTAGGGGAGAATATTGCCCCACGGGCGTCACCTGCCTGGAGTGCTTCGGTAGGCGTAAGACCGAGGAGAAAGTACTGGAACACAATTCGCACGAACTTGGGTACATATCAAGGAGATTCCAGAGGACCAAGTTCGAGCAGACGAATTTTGCTTCGATATGCCCGATCTGCAACCATTTCGATCAACAAGAGGACCGTGCCCGTCTACGCCCGCACACGCAACGACCGAGGACAAGCCGAAATCACGGGCACGTTCGACACGGCACCGACGCGGTCAGGGTCGAAAGAGGGAGCCGAGGCCCAACCGAAAAGACGGGACAACAAGAAGGGATGCCAGGACGAAGAGAGCAGGAACCGTTTGCGGCAGTTGACGAAGGACTTGATCGTGACCAACGACACCACCGGGCTGAAGCCGACCGTGGTCGAAACGTGGGAGGTGGACGCGGACTCGCTGCTGACCGCCGCGGGCTGGTCACAGGGGGCGAACTGCAACAAGGGCGCGCAGGCCCTCAAGACGAAGGCCGAGACCGACGACAACGTGGACCTCGGCTACCTGGGGCGGCGGCACTTCGTCGCACACAGCAAGGCGATGAAGAAGCTAGGCCAGGACACGACGGGCGAGGCGCAGAAGGCGCAGGAGCAGCACTGCAAGAAAGTGGCGAATCAGCCAGACATCGAGAGGCTCCGACGCCGCGATCAGGGCCAAGAAGAATAAGGACAGGATTGCGCAAGGGAAGGAGAGAGCTCGGGACCAACACATGACCCACCCCGAGTGCTTGCAGATCAGGAACACCCCCGTGAAGGAGCGGATGGCGCAGGAGGCCAATAGGCAGCACGGGGCTGCGCCGAGGGGGGGCTGCGAGAGGGGCATAGGACGCAGGGTGAAGTGACGGTAGAGATGGGCGGAGTAGAAATTTTGCCAGGCGGCGCAGCCCCCCCCCCTTACTTTTTTTTTCTTGAAACAAGCGCCACTTGCCGAGTTATGGCGGCCTCGGACAGGCCCCAGTTTCCCAGTCCTCGCCCGAACGCTGTACCTGAACTGCATTTTCCGTGCCCTTCCCTGCATCAGTACTTAATTCACCGCCCACCCCGAGCCGAAGCCCGAAGGGAGGGGGGCGGACGGGGGGCTGACAAGGGCAATGGCCGAGGGAGAAGGACAGGTGGCCGCGAGACAGTCGGAACAGATGCCGCGCCGCCTGGAGCCCCCCGCGCGGGGGCGAAGTGCGGTTGGGCCCGTTCGTTTTGATGGCGACTGCAGGCCCTCTAGCGAAGTGAAGGATTGCAATGCAATCTCAGCCAGATTCCGATTGCGACTAGGGAACGAAGTGGGGGCCCAGTGTAGTCGGCTAAGCGAGGATCCGAGGCTGGTCAAGGTCAAGGTCCTCCTCCTCCTCGTCCTCCTCCCCTCTCTTCCCGTTCCCCTCCTCCCTCCTCCGTCCTCCTGCGTCTTAGCCGCCGTCGCGGCTCGAGGAATTTGTGGGTGCTGTGCCGGGCGCGGCGAGATTCTTCGCGCGGGGCGGCCGCCATGCGCGCTCGCCCGCTCGGCAGCAGGGCCAGCCGCGCAGCGAGTCTACCGCGGCTCGCAGCGAGGACCAAGCGCGGCATCGAAGGCTACGCAGAGAGAGGAGCCGTGCGAGAACACTCTTCCAGGTGGCAGCGGCAGCTGACTTGCTCCAGCAACAACGCAGTCGGCAGCCAGATCGCCAGATGACGAAAGGTCGTTCCCGAGGTGAATGCAGGGGGCGTTTTGATCGCGAGCAGCATGGCGATTGCATAATTTTATGCCCCCCCGACTTGCAGAACAGTGGCTTTTTCCGTGATTGCTAGTGGGTCACGCACTGCCACTTGGACGCGCAGCGGTTAGGGCCCCCGCCCTCCTGAAAAGGATGGATGCAATCACGCGTGTGCTTTGCAAAGCAAAGGACCTCAGCAAAAACGTGTCCCTTGCCCTTCGCCGTGATCATGGCGCGCAACGTGGACTTGACCGAGCGCTGTATCGCCGCGTCAAGACGTGGCCAAAGCCGGGCAATATGGGAGAATTGGCAGCGCACAGTGCTGCATCTTCTTTCGGCCAGATCATGAAATAATTCCCCGCCTTGGAAGAGAGTCGCGAAGTACAAGCACCCATGGGGGTGTCCTGCATGTGCGCATCATAATGCATGGACGGCGCAGGTGTGCATCAAGTGCCATCACAGACACGTGAAAGGCGAGAACGTTCAGCATCCCGCCCGCGCGGCCAACGCCGTGCCGCTGCCTCGCAGCCGCCGCAGAGAGCCGCTGGTGCAGCCATCAAGCACATGGAAGGCAGTCCAGATGATTAGCTGCCAATCGTGCCAGCATCTCCAGAGTTTGCACAATCGCACAGGCGATGGCGAGATCCTCCACAGGACCCACAGCAGCTTGGGGGTTTTTGAAAAGCAGTGGCAGCCACCATGGAATCCATCGAGCGCCAACTGCACTGTGCAGCAGCGCTCAACCTCGACGAAGAGCAGGTGGGCCGCATGCAAGAAGAATACAGCGCGCTGTTGCATCAGCTGATGCATTCCAGGTCCCCCCCAAGCCAGGATCACGAAGCAGCGCGTGGTTGTCGGCCGCTGCAAGAAGCGCCTCGTGGACGCTCAGGCCAAGCTACACTTGCTGCAGGAGCAGCTAGAGACAGCCGGCACGCAGCGCCAGGTGCTCACGGACGAGCTGGCACAAGCAGAGCAGCTACTGGAACACTTTGAAGATTTGGAACACGATCGACCGATTGCTGATAACATAGCAGTTCCTGATGACGACGACGATGAACTCATGCTGGATGCATCGCTCACTCAGACGAGCTTTCGCCTTGGACAGCGAGGAACGGCAGGCAGGTCTTCGTGGCCGCCAGCCAGTGCCCCACCGACCATCGCCATGCAGCCCAGGGCAGCGACAGCGCCACCCGCGTCAGCTACCTCAGCAGCAGCCTCAGGCCCAGCTGTCCAAACAGCAACAGATGGAGGTCAGGAGCCACTGCGCAGGCACCACCTGGGGGGGCCCCAGCTGCTGCAGTGAGTCATGATGTCAGTATGCCAGCCCTGCTTGCAGCGACCCAGCTGTCCAACGCCCAGATGTTGCATAACATGTCTTCGTTCCAGCGCGCGGCGGCAGCTCTCCAGGCGGAGATCGCCAACATCAGGACCGAGAGGAAATCCGACATGGAGACCGTCGCAGCCGCCGCGATAGAAACGGCCAAGCATGCAGTGGCCATGCAGACACCCAAGAAGGACTCGGAAAAGCCCGCGCCCGTGGAGATCCAGTAGGCCAGTCGCGCGAAGATGGAGGCCGCTCTGCAGGGGCGTCGGGCCACAATATCAGTTCCCCCCAGACGGCGCACCGTGAGTGGGCAAGCGGGGGCCGAGGTACTCCGAGCAGATCGAGATGGAGGGGGGCTTTGAAAGCAGCCGCAGTCGAAGTGGCCGCCCGAGAGGCAGCAGGCGAGGCGGCAGCCCGCGCGGCTGCTGATGAAGATGAGCAGGCATCTTTGCAGTCACTCACAGGAGATGCAAAGGCTCACGCGAGCTCGCCAGCCAACGCATCGCTTGCCAGCCCAGTTTTTCGCTAAAAGGCCGCGTCAGAAGCGTCTCGGCCTCTGAAGTTGCAATCTCCCATCCATCCAGGCTTTTCCTCTCGCTTGCATGCCTCTTCCCCAGTAGTTCAGGAAAACCATTGCGCTCCCTGCCGAGAGCGTCATGTCAGAGATCAGGTGACCATCTCAGTGCAAGGTCTACCTCTCTCTCCCATTCCGCAGTACTTGGATGCCGTCTCTCTCTCTCTCTCTCTCTCTCTCTCTCTCTCTCTCTCTCTCTCTCTCTCTTTCTCTCTCTCTTGGAACGGAGCAGGCCCGTGCAGCTTTCGACCGATATCCTGAGTTGGGTTCCAGTGCTGGCACTCATCTGCCATCCATGCCTTCGCCAATCTCATGCCCTTCCCATGGACGTACCCATTGAGGGCATTCCGGTTTTGACCGACGCCACTTCAGGAGGGTTGCAGTACGACGGTAACAGATGTCAACCAGCATGGGCTTCTTGCGTGCCTGCGTTCGCTGCCATGGGGGGTTCTCTTCTAGGACATCTTGCAGGGCCACTAGAGGCCGGGGCGCCTCGGACACTTGCGCGCCTCTACGTGCAGAGCTCGAGGCGGCCATTGGGGTCAGCGCCTGGCTGTTGCAAGCGCCTGCGAATTTGCGAAGAGCTTCCGTCAGCTTTCAAGCGGACAGCATGGGCGCACTTAGAATATACAGAGGAGGATACGTGCTGGGAACCCATTGGTCTGTCAAGCGCCTCCTGGACGGCCTCGCCCAGGCCATGCGCACGCGCGCGCATTGTCGCATTCGAGCACGTGCATGGACATGCGGCGCGCCCGTGGAATGAGTGTGTCGACACGCTTGCGCGCCTTTATGCGATTGACATCTTCACTGATTTGTTTCGATCCAGTCTGGAGGCGCCTCATCTCCCAGGAAGAACACGACGGGGCAGTACCGTGGATTTGGTTGGCGCATGCAGATCCGACTACTCAGGCGGCGCGCCCGCCCAACTACGGTCAGCGCCTACCCACCCCCCAGGCTCCTACTACAGGCATCATGTATATTACCCCGGTCCCCAAGAAGGTTCCCAAAGGCCTCAGGTTGTTTGCTGCTGGGTGGCGTGCCATCGCCAACGTGCTCTTGTTTGACCCCCGCGCGTACAAGGCCCGCAAGGGGGGCCCTGACAGGTTCCAAGGCTTCAGCGCCACTGGCAGAATGATGCAATTGGCAGGTCAATTCGCACAGAAGCTCTTGCGCGCTATGGGTCAACGCGCAATGGGAATACCACCCGGGTTTTACAGTGCAGCCCTCCCGCCTACAGGTCATGCATGCTGCGCCCGCCGTGCCCGTCGTGGCCGCGCGGGCCCCAGCTCTGTCGCTCTGCGTCTGCGTTGCGCATGCTCCGCGCCCCCGTCGCCCCCCCCCCCCCCCCGTGGACATCGACAATTGGTGGTCGCGGCTACGACAGTGCCTACGACATCAGAGGGGGCTCCGAACATTTGGTTACGCTGGTGGGCGCCAACGCTGCTGCGGGACCCCAGACGGACGCTCGCGTGGGCCCCGCGCATGCGGGAAAGGAGAACCGCCCAGGGAAGAATTTTCATAGCTTCCTCAAGGTCACCTCCCAATGGGCCCCATCAACCTTCTACGAGGACCCCTCAGGCTCTGCCGGTACTTGGGCGGCCCCTGGAGCCCGAACGACCTCCCATCGCAGGGGCTGTGTGACGATGTCGATGGACGTTGCTGCGCCAGCGCAGGGCGTAGATCAAGATATCGACCTCGCGGTGCCACAACCAGATCACAACGTGGCTTCTGCGCGTCCTTTGTTCCCACCCTCCGAGTACATGCCGGAGGCGCCCAGGCCGTGCAAAGTTAAGTGCGATCCGAGCCTCTGCGCGGATCCGACCTCGGCTCAGACCATTGGTGACCCACCTCTGCGTGATGCAGTTCCGCCCCCCACCCTTTGACGCCCGCAGCGCGGACCATGCCGAGGCGCGCGAGGACCACGCACGACAGTGCATGAGCACGGCATTCCCGGTGCGAGAGGCGGCTACTGGGAGGCAACCGCGGCGATTCTGGATCAGCATTGACACTCTGGACCTTCAGGACGAAAGAAGCATATACTTGCGCCTCTCCCGCAAGATATTTCCATGGGCCAGTCGCAGCACGCTGCGAGTACTCTTCTTTGCGTGGCGATGGGCGCTTGCATCGATCAGTTTTTCGGCTAACGACCCGCCAGCCACCGGCCGCTTCCTTAGTTAGCCTGCCTTAGTTTGCCAGGTACGTTCGCTACACAGCTCGTGCTTGCTACTTCCACAGGCCACTGCATCGCTTCTGAGACGAGAAGCAGATATTCGAGAACGACACTCAGGGAAGGGGCACGGAGGACAAGGACTGGGACGGCTCAGGATGCTAGCACAGTGGGGACATCAATGGGGTTTCCGCCATCAGATTACCACCGCCATTCCGACCATCGAGCTGCAGCTATAATGATGGGAAGGTACAGGGAGGAGACAGGGATATATGAAAATACACCACATGTTGCTGGAGCTACGCGCATGCAGTGCGCGCCTGTGCAAGAGCCCACCGTGAACTCATACTGTTTCACGCTACTTTTCTCAGTCGCCACTCGACGGCTAACGACGCCCTACAACACTATGAAGGACTAGCCTCTAGTGTCGCCGACGCATGGGAACGAATACATTTCGATCAGGTCTTCGCCAAGCTACGTGCCATGGGCATCGGATCTGCCAAAAGGGTTAGCACACGTGCATTGCCCATCATAGAGCTGGAGGATGGCACGACTGCCACCACCCACACAGAGGCTGCTAATCGCTGGCTGCGCCAGTTTGCCGCCGGGGAAAATTGGGTTTGCGGTGCCGCTGGAGGAGGCTGATGCATTTGCGCAGACTATACCACAGTTGCAGAGCAGTCTCGCACACGACATCGACCCATCCGACGCCTTCCTCCCCACCCTGGCGGACTACCAACGCGCGCCGCTCAGCCAAGCCATCAGCAGCCAGCTTAGATGGCATCCCAGGTGCCTTGCTACGCCAGTTTGCGCCAGACTTAGGTAATATGTGATACCCCGTGGCGGTCAAGGCCTGCCTCAGGATCGAGGAACCACTGCAGTGGGGAGGGGGGAACTACTGGAACACCTGGAAGAAGAGGCGAATCCCTCCAAGTGCGAACACCATCGCTCGGACATGATTTCCTCCCAGGTGGGCAAGAAATACCAACATCTCATCCGGAATCCCCTTTGCCGAGGTTTTGCCTATGTTTGCAGGGGGCTCCAATATGGCATCGCGGGCAGAGGAGTGGACCTTGCCGCTCTCGCGCGCAGGCGATTTCCAGACTTGGCCGTTACCTCGGCCTTTTACATGGGCCATGCGAGAGTTTGTCACGCAAGCGGGCACAAGCGACGCGGACCTCCACCTCATCCTCTCCACCGCGGGCCCCCCTGCAGGCGCCATAGAGGACCTCGAGGCCCACGTCGCAAGGCACCCCGCCATTGTGGAGGCCGCTGGAGTTTCTCGACATCTTCGGGCCCTTACAGCCTCCACGTGCACGGGCAGCTGGTTTGGTGCCCAGGGGCCACTGCAGTCCCCTCCTCATTGGAAGGGACGGTACCAGGACAATTATTGGGGGATGTGGTTTTCAACTTTGTCATGGCAGCATGCACCCAGGAAGCACAGCAGTCGCTGCGCGAGCTCGAGCTCGACATTCGCATTCCTGTTGCCTCGCATGCAAGTAAGGCCGACCTTTTACAACACGCACACCATACGCCATGCGAGTAGGATTGGACATATGCTTCCTTGACGACGGGGCTATCATTGTCATTGGCCCGGCTCCTATGCTTTTACTTGCAGCGCCTCGCGTGGCAGAGGTAGTTGCTGCCAGCTTTGCGCGCAGAGGCTTGCGCCTCAACTTTGCAGCGGACATAACAGAGGTGCTCTTTCAGTTGCGAGGGCGAGGGGCCAGATTGACGAAACGCGAGCTCTGGCGGCATCGTCAGGGACGCTTCGAGATACAGTCCAATCTACGGGGCACCTTACGCAACATGCAGTACGCGCAACCCGCGCCTGGGCACACAACTAGATGAGTTGGGATTCGTCGGGCCCGAGCTGGCCCACAGGGGGGACTCCATGCGTTCCTCGGGGAACCTGCTACGGCGGCGTACCATCGGGGCCACAGTGGACATTCCTCAAGAAGCCCGCCTACACTTTACCGACCCACTCCTCTTCTCGGGCCTCCTCTTCAACTCCGGCACCTGGCCTACGCGCGCCGATGCGCAGCGCGCGCACTTGCGGCGCGTCGTGGTGAATAAGTATCGACAGGTGCTCCACCTACCACAGAAGGATGCAGAGGCAGTTCCAGGCAGACTGATCCTGGCTAAGGTAGAGAGAGCTGACCTACGCGCTGTCCTACGTGCACAGAGGTTGCGCATACTAGGACGGCTCATACACTACGGCACTACGGCACACCCGCGCCGCGCAGTGGGGTCACGCATGCGCGCAGAGTGTCACGAGGCCGGCGCGCGCCATGGACGCGCATAATCTTGGACGACCTAGAATGGTTACGCACAACATACCACAAGTATCGCGACGTGCCAGAGCCAGCGTTGCGAAGTGGGAGGAGATGATTCAGTTGTCTTTGCCAGCATGAAAGCATGCACTCAACAATGCACTCAGAGCCCATGCCATGGCTGCAGCTCGAGCGGCATTAGCACAGCAGGCGCAAAGCGATTTCTTTTCGCTTGTCTGGCCAGCTGGCGCGCCAGCTCCTATCGCAGACCCCGCGCGTCCCCCCCCCCCCAAGGTGTTCAATGCCAGCCTGCAGTGTATGTGGTGTGACTTCTTGGGTACGTCGCCCAAAAGCACACGTCAGCACATCGTGCGCATTCACTACAGCGCAGTACACCTTATCTCACGATTCATGGGGGGGGGAAGTACGTTCACGGCATGCTCTATGTCATTTGCAGCAAGAAGACACTTGCGTAACCATCTTGATTCTGATGCACCACTATGCCAGCGTACATGATGCATGGAGCTGCAGTTTCCCCTGGCAGAGCCGAGGAATTGCGCCTTGCTGATGCAGTCAGTCAGGCAGCTCATAGGAGATCCGGTCAAGGGTGCTGGAGAGCAGCTTTCCCAGCATCAGTTCAGTATCCCGAGGACGGGCTTTACCCATCAGCCACGCTTGCAGCCGCCGCTTTCAGCGCAACCGAGGCCAGGGCTCTGCTGCAGCAGGCGGCCCACGAGCTCGGCCCCGACACTCCCCCAGCCCATCAGGCCCTCTTCGACGACCCCCCCGAGGGGCCCACTCAGGACCAGCCTCTATATGCAGATCGTTGCTACAAATATCGGTCCCACGACTTTCAAGGGAATGCGGCGGAGTAGATACCATGCCGCATTCATCGCGCTGAAGCATTCATCCTGCATTTTTCAAGGAGGGGGAAAGGATGCATGCAGCAGTGGCTGGGCGGCATGCACGCGCAGAAGGACTTGCAGGTATGCGTGCTGAGTGCGGACATTGCTATCAACCCTACCTTGGGGGACCTTGCACAGGCCACTGCTATCCAACAGTGGGGGGAACGCATACTATCAAGACGTGTCTGGAACACGGGGGGGGGGGGGATCCATGTGAATCTTGGAGGGCGGCCGGGTGGCTGGGCCCCCCCCCCCCCCCCCCTCCCCTTGCGCGCGCGCGCGCGAATGGCACTGTGGCGCCCCATGGGCTACCGACAGGCAAGCACAGCAGCTTGGGGTAGGCAACGCACTGCTGCAGAATTTGGTGCACCTCTTGGGCTGTCACGTTGCTGCAGGGGCCTCAGGGTGGATGGAACGCCCTCTTCCCCCATCCTGGCGCACGCAGGCCCCCGGCAGTTTCCAATGGGGGCATTTGGAAGCCCTAGCATATGCACCCAACGTGGTTACAGCAGATTTTGACCAGTGTGTGCACCAGCCAGAGACACGTTGCACCCGCGAGCACGGGCACCCCAAAGGTGCTCGCAAGATTTTGCGCGGCAAGGAGACGGGCGGAAAGGGGGGGGCCGCAGTTCAGAACTCACGCTAAAAAGACGTACCCCTCAGAGATGCGCAACAGAATGGCGGCCCCAATCGCAGCTTCCATTTCCAGGATATACGCATGTGCCAATGACGCAGACGTTGTGCGTGATCCGGGCCCTGCTCTCATTGATGATCTCCGACAGTTTTTCTCACCGCGCATCGATGCAGAGTTTGCCCCTGCCCCTGACTGCGTGCGCAAGAGTGGGAAGCAGGGAGCTTCACGCGCATGCCCGGAGATCCGTCGGTTTCTTAAGGGCCCAGCAGAACCCGAGGACAGCCCATAGAGCCCACAGAGCCGACAGCATGGACCTCCGACTCCTGCTGCCCGCGGGCGCGATCCGACTCCTGTTTCTGAGCCGAATCAACTCGTGCCACCTGGATCGGATGAGGAGTCTGAAGCTCTTGCTCTTTTTGACTTTCCCCCCTCCCCTTCGCCGCCGCTGCCGCCGCCCCCGCCCCCCCCCCCCCCGTGGAGGTTTTGTTTCAGCCCCTTGGAACATGACGTTTTGCATTGCTTTTCCCGTGGAGTAGCAGGGTGGAATCTGATTAGAAATGGATCCGCCTCTACTGGGATCCTATTAGAGATGGGCCCACCTCGCATGGAATCCTTTTACAGGTGCATCCACCTCTGATAGAATCTTAAAACGCATGGATCAACCTCGAATAGAAAAGCATTACAGATGGATCCGCTTCTCATAGAATCGCATTACATATGGATCCACCTAAAACAGAATCCTATTACATTTGCATCCACCTCGCATAGATTCCGATTCGGAATTGATTTTTCTTCCTAAAAAGAGAAAAGAGTCTACCCCCCCTCCCCCCGGACTTATCGGTTCCCATTGGGATATTCTGAGTTCATATGTATGTGTGTATATATATGAATATACATGTATTCTGCACGCTCGTCCATCCTAAACATGAAATCATAACATCCCAGCCAAACCGGTCCCCCCCCCCCTAAGGTCCCCTGGTGAAAGACACTATGCGGTGACATTTTTTGCTTCAGCATAACACTTTTTCACGGATCCCCTTCTAAAAAACGAGACGAAGTGCACGCGCGCGCGTCGTCGCGCGCGCATGCCGGGATCCTTCAAAAAAACATTCGGCGCGGGAAGCATTTCGCAGCCGAGTTCCCAAAACACATGCAAACACACAAGGTTTCGCATCGCAGAGTTGCTCAACAAGCTTCCGCGACAAGTCTTGCGAAATCTTAAGAACACCATAGGTTTTTCAATATTTTCACAACATGCCACCAAACGGGCTTCGCGCGCGCTCATGTCGAAATCTGTCGAACGCCCTTGCGCGCGCGCCGTCGCGAGAGCCCCTTGCAAAAGGAAGAAGAAGAATAAGAAGAAGAAGAAGAAGAAGAAAAACAAAAACAAAAAAACACGAAGTGCATGCGCGCACGTCGTCGCGCGCGCATGCCGAAAACCTTCAAGACCCATCGTATGCGGATGGATTTTAAAATCGCGCGTCAAAAAAACATACAAACACACAAGGTTTCGCAACACGGATTTTCAACAACAGCGTGCTCGCGCGCTCTTGCGTCGTCGTCGTCGTCGTCGTCGCCGCCTTCCCTCCTCCCGCGTCGTTGTCGTCGTCGTCGTCGTCGCCTACGTCGTCATCTGTCTTTCCTCGTGTTCGTCGTCGCCGTCCTCGTTGGGGTCGTGGTCGTTTCCGTCGTCGTTGTCGCCGTGGTCGTCCTTCCTCCTCCTCCCTCGTCGTCGTCGTCGTCCGTCGTCGGCGTCTCGTCGTCGTCCCTCCTATTTCGTCTCCGTCGTCGTCGTCGTTGTCGTCGTCGTCGTCGTCTTCCCTCCTCCCTCGTCGTTGCCGTCGTCGGCGTCGCCCTCCTGCCTCCTTCTTCGTCGTTCGCGTCGTCGCCGTCCTCTCGTTGTCTTCGTTGGCCGCGTCGTCGTCGTCTTCGTCGTTGTTGTCGGCGTCGGCGTCGCTGTCGTCTGCGTCGGGGGCTTTTTCCCGAGAGATTGACCACGGCGCCCGCGCTCATGGCGCCGCCCCACCACTGCCCCCTGCGTCTTCCTCCCTGATCATCATTCTCCTCCTCGTGCTCGCCCTCGTGCTAGTGCCCGTTTTCGTCCTCGCCCTCGCCTGGTGCGCCCGGCGCGCCCGGCGCGTCGCCGGAAGTGGCCCCCGGGGGTGCGCCGGGGGCCCGTGGGGCGATTTTCCGAGGACGTTTCAAGCCAGGGCGCCGGATGGGGACACAGCTGGCGCGCCCAGCGCGCCCGGCGCGTCGCCAGACATGTTTTTTTGGGGCGCGCCGGGGGCCCGTGAGGCGATTTTGAGAGGATGTCTTGAGCGAGGGCGCCGGATCGGGGCGCGCCCAGCGCGCCCGGCGCGATCGGCGCGCCCGGCGCATCGCGGGAAATGGTTCCCGGGGGTGCGTTGGGTGGCGACGTTCTCGCGCGCTCGGGGTCAGGGCGACGCGAGATCCTCAGGAACTCCCTCAACCCACAATCTTGATCATCTACGACGGTATGTCTTCAATTGCACAGTGTTGAGCAGACGCAGGAGACGACGGCAAAAACAATGGCGCTGGCCCTCACGGGGCCGGAGAGAATATTAAGAAGGTGGATTTTACATAGCGTGGGCCCTGGCGCGAGAACCTCGCCCGCGACCTAGCGAAATAGCAACGCGCTGAGAAGTGGAAGGCGGAAGAGGAAGACCAGGGGGAGGAGGGGGGCGAGGGGCAGGAGGAATAGTAAGAGAGAGGGCTAGCGGCGGTCATTACGCAAGGGAAAGAAGCCCCGAAATACTCGCGACGACCGCGACGACGGAGACGAGGGGCGCTACCGATCCGCACTGAAGCACAAATTTGGGAAAGGGCCCACCTGGCGAGGCGCAGCACAGAGCACATCGCTGAACGGCGCTGCGGCCGCTTCACGGGCGCAGGCCCCCTCTGGAGCAGCAGCCAGACATTTCAGGTTTGGCTCTTCATGTCTTGCTGAGCACTGGGGCGCGTCTCGGCACCCCCCCCAGTCAGCGCCGCCGGCAGGGGATAGGGCGGCCGTGGCCGACGCGCCCCAGAGCTAAGAAATTACAGACGCTTCGCGCATCCCCACCAGCTCGAAACACCCCCCCCTCCCTCCCACGGCTGTCAGCTGCAACCTACCAGAGAGCAGCATGTTTCAGGCGACGTTATCCCCGCGGCCGCCAGCTCCACCCCCGCTGGGCGCCGGCCCGTCCCAGGCGAAACATTTCTGCTATCGCGGCCGCTTGCTGCTCCGGGCCCCGGGCTTCTCCGGCGGCCCTGGCGCGCGACGCCCCTTCCTTCGGCTCCACGATCCCCCCCCGAAGGTAATCGAGCTCCTGGCAGCTGTTGCTGCATTTCTCCGACCGGCGCCCCTCGCCCCATGACCCCCCCGGGGCGCGACGGATTGGGGGTTCTTTCCATACTCCCGCCCCTGCCTGGCCCTGGGGCTGTACTGCGCGACCTTCAGCAAGGGCGCACCTGCGCTACCCTCATTGCCGTTGGTCGCTCCTCGTCCGTGGCGCCGCCTCCCGGGTCCGTTCGCTACCTGATGCGCACTGAGTCAAGTATTGGGAGTTCTGCAAGGTGCGGAATCTACCACTTGTTCCACGGCTGAGCCGTGGCCTCTGCCCTTTCGCTCTCTTCCCTGTGTCTCGTCGCCGCTTTCTTTTCTCCCCTGTTTGTTTGTTCGCCGTCTGTCGTCGCCTCGCACTCTTCCCTTGTGTCTCTCGTTCGTTAACGCTCCTGCCGCGTAGTTCTCGCCACCATTGTGGCCCTTTTGCTGCGTTCCGCCTGCGACAGATTGGCTTGCGCTCATCGCGCGACTTCTTGGCGCCATGCGGGATCCCGCTCGCGGTCGCGATCAAAAAAAATCAGCTCTCCCCCCGCCGCCCCAGCCTCGCGCGCGGGGTCGCTGGGGAACCCCCCCGACCCTGGGCGCAGGCCCGCGGGCCTCCCTCTCCTCGCGGCCACCCGGGTCGCTCCTGAGGCTCGCCTGCTTGCCCCTCCATTTCGGGTATCCCCTGGGCCCCCGGGCCTGCGGCTCGCCTTGAGTCCGCTGCCTCTGCCCGCGCGGGGTTGACGGACCCCCCGGCCCCCCCCCTCGTCGCCTCGTCGCCCCCCCCAGGGTCGGCTATTGTCCCTGGCTTTGGTTCTCGCCGCCTCCAGCGCAGGGGGGCGGCCTGCTTCCGCCGGTCCCCCGCCTCTGCTGCTCCTGGGCCGCCGTGGCGCTGCCTTCTCCCTGTCCCACCGCCCGCGGTGGCGCTTCCGCCGCTTCCGCGCCCCTGCTCCGATCCTTTGTCGGGGCTTGGCGATCCGGAGCCTTCTCCGTTAAGCGCCTGCATGTTACTGTTCGTCGTTCTCTTCGGCTGCGTCACGGCGGTCTTCGAATACGTGGGCTTTTTGCTCTTCGCCATTTTGGCGCTGCACTTCGACCAGTGGCTCTTCCTGGTCCACCGCGTTCCCTGAGCCGCACCGTAGCCCGCTCCTGTGCGCTTTTGTGCGGAATGTAGGCCGTTGCTCGTTGGCCGCCGATTCGGAATTGATTTTTCTTTTTTAAAAAGAGAAAAGAGTCTACCCCCCCTCCCCCCGGACTTATCGGTTCCCATTGGGATATTATGAGTTCATATGTATGTTGTATTATATATATATAGATATATATATATATATGACATGTATTCTGCACGCTCGTCCATCCTAAACATGAAATCATAACCTCCCAGCCAAACCGGTTCCCCCCCCCCTAAGGCCCCCTTGTGAGAGACACTATGCGGTGACATTTTTGGTTTCAGCATAACACTTGTTTCACGGATCCCCTTCTAAAGAACGAGACGAAGTGCACGCGCGCGCGTCGTCGCGCGCGCATGCCGGGATCCTTCA
Organism: Prorocentrum cordatum; assembly: GCA_963575745.1. Taxonomy (NCBI): domain Eukaryota; class Dinophyceae; order Prorocentrales; family Prorocentraceae; genus Prorocentrum; species Prorocentrum cordatum. The sequence continues at coordinate 335,735 of CAUYUJ010015352.1, forward strand.
AAAACCTTCGGTGCGGGAAGCATTTCGCAGCCGAGTGCCCAAAACACATGCAAACACACAAGGTTTCGCATCGCAGAGTTGCTCAACAAGTTTCCGCGACAAGTCTTGCGAAATCTTAAGAACACCATAGGTTTTTCAAGATTTTCACAACGTACCACCAAACGGGCTTCGCGCGCGCTCATGTCGAAATCTGTCGAACGCCCCTGCGCGCGCGCCGTCGCGAGAGCCCCCTGCAAAAGGAAGAAGAAGAATAAGAAGAAGAAGAAGAAGAAGAAGAAGAATAAGAAAACATTACCCTGGCGACGTACCCAACCCCTGCGCAAAAGCGGGGCGCAAATAGTTTAGGATACTTCATAAGGGGGCGATGACGGAGCGAGGGTTACATATGTCTGCAGACGGAATTCGGGAGACTCGCAGGACACTGGCTACAGGAAAAAAGGCTTGATAAAGCTGATGATTTACAATTCCTGAGCACTCCTAGCCACTTCGAAAAAGGGGATCACAGCAGGCCTCGAAAGTGGCGACAGGTTCGCAGATCGCAGCCCCCCAGGGATGGCGAGGTCTCATTTGAATCTGCCCGTGGCCCTCACTGTGCTGGGCCCCCCAGCAGGCCTCGAAAATGGCGACAGTTTCGCAGATCGCAGCCCCCCAGGGATGGCGAGGTCTAATTTGAATCCGCGCGTGGCCCTCACTGTGCTGGGCCCCCCAGCAGGCCTCGAAAATGGCGACAGTTTCGCAGATCGCAGCCCCCCAGGGATGGCGAGGTCTAATTTGAATCCGCGCGTGGCCCTCACTGTGCTGGGCCCCCCAGCAGGCCTCGAAAATGGCGACAGTTTCGCAGATCGCAGCCCCCCAGGGATGGCGAGGTCTAATTTGAATCCGCGCGTGGCCCTCACTGTGCTGGGCCCCCCAGCAGGCCTCGAAAATGGCGACAGTTTCGCAGATCGCAGCCCCCCAGGGATGGCGAGGTCTAATTTGAATCCGCGCGTGGCCCTCACTGTGCTGGGCCCCCCAGCAGGCCTCGAAAATGGCGACAGTTTCGCAGATCGCAGCCCCCCAGGGATGGCGAGGTCTAATTTGGGTGCGCGCGTGGCCCTCACTGTGCTGGGCCCCCCAGCAGGCCTCGAAAATGGCGACAGTTTCGCAGATCGCAGACCCCCAGGGATGGCGAGGTCTAATTTGAATCTGCGCGTGGCCCTCACTGTGCTGGGCCCCCCAGCAGGCCTCGAAAATGGCGACAGTTTCGCAGATCGCAGCCCCCCAGGGATGGCGAGGTCTAATTTGAATCTGCCGCGGCTACCCTCTATGCAGGACCCCCCCAGCAGGCCTCGAAAGTGGCGACAGTTTCACAGATCGCAGCCCCCCAGGGATGGCGAGGTCTAATTTGAATCTGCCGCGGTTACCCTCTATGCCGGACCCCCCAGCAGGCCTCGAAAGTGGCGACAGTTTCACAGATCGCAGCCCCCCAGGGATGGCGAGGTCTAATTTGAATCTGCCGCGTTTTATTCCTCTATGCACGTACCCCCAAGGCAGGCCTCGAAATGGCGACCATTTCGCAGATCGCAGCCCCCGCCCCTCGCTCTGCTGCAATTGATCTGCCGCGTTACCACTTATGCAGGACCCCCACAGGCCTCGAAATGGCGACAGTTTCAACAGATCGCAGCCCCCCAGGGATGGCGAGGTCTAGTATACATATAACGGCGCACCGGGTCCGGGGGCCCGGGGCCGGGACCCCTGCCACAAATGTGCGCCCCGGGGGGCCCGGAGGCTTGTCGGGGCTTGCCGGAGGCCTCCCCGGTCAGACTAGACGGCCCCAGGAGCGCCCAAGACGGCCCAAGAAACTTCCAAGAGGCCTCCAAGAGGGCTCCGAGATGCTGAAGATGGCCTCCAGACGTCCAAGGACGCCCCCAAGAGGCCCCAAGAAGCCTCCAACATGCGTCCCAAGAGGGCACCTAGACGCAAAAATTGGCCCATTCCCTTCGTAAAACGTACATTTTCAACAAAGTTGTCTTTTGGCTTTCCGACGTTACAGGACGGCCCAAGAGGCGCCCAAGACCGCCCCAAGACGGCCCAAGAAGTTTCCCAGAGGGCCCCAGGACAGCCCAAGAGGGCCCCAAGACGGCCCAAGAGGCGCCCAAGATGGCCCAAGAGGGCCCCAAGACGGGCCCAAGAGGGGGCCCAGAGGGGGACCACGAACAGCAAGCTCGAGCCTTCCGCCCCAAGAGGCCGCCAGGAGGCCCCCAGGAGGCCCCTCAAGAGGCCCCAGGAGACCCCAGACGTCCAAGGACGCCCCCAAGAGGCCCCAAGAAGCCTCCAACATGCGTCCCAAGAGGGCCCCTAGACGCAAGAATTGGCCCATTCCTTTCGTAAAACGTACATGTTTAACAAAGTCGCCTTTTGGGCTTTCCGACGTTACAGGACGGCCCAATAGGCGCCCAAGACCGCCCCATGACCGCCCAAGAAGTTTCCCAGAGGGCCCCAGGACAGCCCAAGAGGGCCCCAAGACGGCCCAAGAGGCGCCCAAGATGGTCCAAGAGGGCCCCAAGACAGGCCCAAGAGGGGGCCCAGAGGGGGACCACGAACCGCAAGCTCGAGCCTTCCGCCCCGATATCAGTACATCGGCAAGATGGCCGCATGAGGCCCCCCGGAGGCCCCTACAATAGCCCAACAGTCAAGGTATGGCAGTAGACCCCATACGTCAAGGACGCCCCCCAGGGCCCCAAGAAGCTCCACCATGCGTCCCAAGAGGGCCCTAGATTCAAATTGGCCCTTCCCTTCGTAAACGTACCTGTTCACAAGGTGTTTTTTGGTTTTCGGCCGGACGTTACAGGACGGCCCAAGAGGCGCCCAAGACCGCCCCAAGACGGCCCAAGAAGCTTCCAAGATGGCCCCAGGACAGCCCAAGAGGGCCCCAAGACGGCCCAAGAGGCGCCCACGATGGCCCAAGAGGGCCCCAAGACGGGCCCAAGAGGGGGCCCAGAGGGGGACCACGAACCGCAAGCTCGAGCCTTCCGCCCCAAGAGGCCGCCAGGAGGCCCCCAGGAGGCGCCTCAAGAGGCCCCCGGAGACCCCAGACGTCCAAGGACGCCCCCAAGACGCCCCAAGAAGCCTCCAACATGCGTCCCAAGAGGGCCCCCAGACGCAAAAGTTGGCCCATTCCCTTCGTAAAACGTACATGTTCAACAAAGTTGTCTTTTGGGCTTTCCGACGTCACAGGACGGCCCAAGAGGCGCCCAAGACCGCCCCAAGACGGCCCAAGAAGCTTCCAAGAGGGCCCCAGGACAGCCCAAGAGGGCCCCAAGACGGCCCAAGAGGCGCCCAAGATGGCCCAAGAGGGCCCCAAGACGGGCCCAAGAGGGGGCCCAGAGGGGACCACGAACCGCAAGCTCGAGCCTTCCGCCCCAAGAGGCCGCCAGGAGGCCCCCAGGAGGCCCCTCAATAGGCCCCAGGAGACCCCAGACGTCCAAGGACGCCCCCAAGAGGCACCAAGAAGCCTCCAACATGCGTCCCAAGAGGGCCCCTAGACGCAAGAATTGGCCCATTCCCTTCGTAAAACGTACATTTTTAACAAAGTCGCCTTTTGGGCTTTCCGACGTTACAGGACGGCCCAAGAGGCGCCCAAGACCGCCCCAAGACCGCCCAAGAAGTTTTCCAGAGGGCCCCAGGACAGCCCAAGAGGGCCCCAAGACGGCCCAAGAGGCG
>CAUYUJ010015353.1:0-12500 GCA_963575745.1 Prorocentrum cordatum
GCCTCGATCTCTCTCCAAAATCGTGTTCCGCGTCCCTCGGGGCCGCCGCGGCTCCCAGGGGCGACAGCCAGAGCTGGGAAACCACGATTTCGGGATTCGGGGCTTTTCCGGCCTGGATCTCTCCAAAAATCATGGTTCCCGCCGTCCTCGGGGCCGCCGTGGCTCCCAGGGGCGCCAGCCAGAGCTGGGAACCACGATTTCGGGTTTTTCCGGCGTGGAAATCGTGGTTCCCGCCATCCTCGGGGCCGCCGTGGGCCCCAGGGGCGCCAGCCAGAGCTGGGAACCACGATTTCGTGCTTTTCCGGCCTGGATCTCTCCAAAATCGTGGTTCCCGCCATCCTCGGGGCCGCCGTGGCTCCCAGGGGCGCCAGCCAGAGCTGGGAACCACGAATTCGGGCTTTTCCGGCCTGGATCTCTCCAAAATCGTGGTTCCCGCCATCCTCGGGGCCGCCGTGGCTCCCAGGGGCGCCAGCCAGAGCTGGGAACCACGATTTCGGGCTTTTCCGGCCTGTATCTTTCCAAAATCGTGGTTCCCGCCATCCTCGGGGCCGCCGTGGCTCCCAGGGGCGCCAGCCAGAGCTGGGAACCACGATTTCGGGCTTTTCCGGCCTGGATCTCTCCAAAATCGTGGTTCCCGCCTTCCTCGGGGCCGCCGTGGCTCCCAGGGGCGCCAGCCAGAGCTGGGAACCACGATTTCGGGCTTTTCCGGCCTGGATCTCTCCAAAATCGTGGTTCCCGCATCCTCGGGGCCGCCGTGGGCCCCAGGGGCGCCAGCCAGAGCTGGGAACCACGATTTCGTGGATCTCTCCAAAATCGTGGTTCCCGCCGTCCTCGGGGCCGCCGTGGGCCCCAGGGGCGCCAGCCAGAGCTGGGAACCACGATTTCGGGCTTTTCCGGCCTGGATCTCTCCAAAATCGTGGTTCCGGCCATCCTTGGGGCCGCCGTGGCTCCCAGGGGCGCCAGCCAGAGCTGGAAACCACGATTTCGGGCTTTTCCGGCCTGGATCTCTCCAAAATCGTGGTTCCCGCCATCCTCGGGGCCGCCGTGGCTCCCAGGGGCGCCAGCCAGAGCTGGGAGGAAATCCACGATTTCGGGCTTTTCCGGCTGGATCTCTCCAAAATCGTGGTTCTCGCCATCCTCGGGGCCGCCGTGGCTCCCAGGGGCGCCAGCCAGAGCTGGGAACCACGATTTCGGGCTTTTTCGGCTTGGATCTCTCCAAAATCGTGGTTCCCGCCGTTCTCGGGGCCGCCGTGGCTCCCAGGGGCGCCAGCCAGAGCTGGGAGCCACGATTTCGAGTTTTTCCGGCCTGGATCTCTCCAAAATCGTGGTTCCCGCCATCATCGGGGGCGCCAGCCAGAGCTGGGAACCACGATTTCGGGCTTTTCCGGCCTGGATCTCTCCAAAGTCGTGGTTCCCGCCATCCTCGGGGCCGCCGCGGCTCCCAGGGGCGCCAGCCAGAGCTGGGAACCACGATTTCGGGCTTTTCCGGCCTGGATCTCTCGTCCTCGGGGCCGCCGTGGCTCCCAGGGGCGCCAGCCAGAGCTGGGAACCGTGGCTCCCAACGGAGCGCGGCCCCTCATGTCCAGACCCAGGGGGGTAGGGCGAGGGGTAACCGCCCCTCCCCCCCCCGAAGGGAGAAAGGGAGGTTGCAAGAGGAAACGCGCTAGACCACCTGCGCCTCGAGCGCGGGTGGATGTTGTTGGAAGGCATCCTTGGGATGCTCCAAGAATGGTCGGCGTCAGACTGATCGAACCCGGGCTACGCTGCGCCATATTGGTAGCCATCTGGGACAATACGGCGTCATCTTAGAGTCATTTCGGGCCATCTTCGACGCTCTAACGCGTGGCGCTGCCCCGCTCCGCCCAAATCCAGGGGAAGATCTCATTCCCCAAACCACCTAGTGTGACTATCGGCTCTACAGCTTCTTTTGCCCAGCGCGAGTAAGAACAGACCTTGCGTCGCGCAGCGCGCCAGTAGTAGCTGCGTCGTGGTCGACGCCATGGCCACCCTGTTCTCGGCGGTGCTTGTCGTGCTCGGAAGCGCGCTTGGAGCTACTGCTGCCCCTGGCCAACAATCTGGCAAGTTCAACGGCAGGGCTGGTGCACGGGCCCAGCGCCCAGACGAGCTGCCCTTCATGGAGACCGGGGCCGTGCGCTTGGCCTACCAGCTCATGGACAGCCTGAACCCGTTCCCTGTTGATGTCGTTCACGCTTCATCTCCACTTGCGTGGAGCGTGGCTGGCGCGGTTGGCAGAGCCACTTCGCTGCACCCATCTTGCGTTTACGTTCACTTGGTAATCCTCATGTCCCTCGTCTTGGACGCGGTGCAGGTCAAGTACGGGGGGATCTTGGGCAAGTTTTCGAACCCTCTGATGATTCAACACGGCGCGCCAGGGGACGGGAAGTCGATCGCGTTGTGGCTCGTTTTCCAAGTCCTCGCGTACTTCGACAAGATCCGCAACAAAGTCGTAAAGGCAGCCTACGATCAAAAAGTGAGAGACAAGAAAGACAAGAGGAGGCAAGGCCAGGGTCAGGCTGCCGAGGAGGAGGACTCCGCAGATGAAGATCAGAAGCTGACGCCGCCCGCCGACGTGGATTCGATTTTCAACAAAGGCACGTTCATCGGTTTAGGGCAGTTCCTGAAGGGGCAGGGCGGAGTAGCTTACTTCGGGCTTCACGAGGGCAAGACGTTCATGACGGATCTCTTCGCGAGCGGCCCCGGCGGCGGCGTGGAGGACTTGAACCAGATCATGGACCACGACTTGTACAAGAATCACCCAGCGAACAACCAGTCCAAGTTCAACGTGCGCAACGTGCACGTGGTCGGCTCCGTCCTCATGCACCTGGAGGAGGTGGAACGCCAGGCCCGCCAGTCGGACTCGGTGGCAGGCCTTTCGCGGTTCTTGGTCGGGAAATTCCCCGTGGTGGTCCACAAAATCATGCCGGACCTCAACCCCGCGGAGGTCGAGCAGCTGCTCCAGGACGACCCGGATTACTTCAACAGCATGAACTACGACGACGTCGTCGGCGGCCTCGCTAATATTTTGTTCGCGGGGCGCCAGCTGTTCCAGAAAGACGCCCCCCCGTCGGTGCCGGCCACGGACGTGAAGAAAGTTTATTCGAAGATCACTGGTCTCCACACTCTGCCAATGAGCTCCGAGGTCCAGGAACACTTCCGCAAGTCGTACAACGATTCTGCCGACGCGATCCGGGACGACCTCGCCAACCTCGGTGGCCGGGCTTCCCAGCTGAGCAAGGACAAGACCAGGCCGCTCCAATTCATCGCGCCCGTGCATCTCCTGGAGAAGACCATCAACTTCTTGCTCTCGAAGGCAGGCAAGTCGGCGGAGGAAAAGAAAGACATGGACGGACAAGCCATTCTGGTAGCCCTCGCGTCCGTGGACTCGGAGTCCCTCTGCAAGACCGTGCCCACGAGGGATGCCATCCCACGGGGCGCCACGAAAGCTGCCGTAGACACCTCCGTTGCCTTGGCGGCTTGGTTCGCCCGGAGCTTCAGCATGACCGTGGGCGCTTCCCAGATGGTCAAGGCATTTCTCGCCGACCGCGCGCGACTCGCGGCCGTGCCAGCGCCTACCTTCGAGACGGCTGCGCAGATGCTGAGCGCAATCGTCGCGCCGCGCCTCGACCCAGCCAGCACGTTGGCGGAGATCGCGGAGAATCGCCTAAACATTGTCGCATTCGCACAACGCCCTGCTGTGTCTGCCGACGACGTCCGCGCGAAGATCGTGGACATCCTCTTGCTCGCTTTCATGGGGTTCGTCCACGTGAAGGACGGTCGCTGCGCGGTGGCATCTTTCGCTATGAACGACGAGAGTTTCCTGCGCGCAGCGAACCGACTCCAGACCTGGTTCTCGGATGCCTCCTTCGCTCATGTAAGAGCATTGTGCCCGGAAGAGGGGCTCGGCCCGGTCGTCGTGAACGCCGACGCAGCGTCTGCCGCAGTGGCGGCGATGAAGAATTTGGTCTAGGGCACTGCGGTGGACGTGTCGGTGCACGCCGACATCTTCAGCACTTCCGCCGCCGAGGTCGCCCTGCCGGAGCCAGAGCCGCCTGCGACCCAGGCAGACAGGCACAGCCAGATTCAGCGCATCCTTCAGGGCGATGCCGCGGCGGCCGCTCACCCACACGGACTCACGCAGGCAGGGCCGGCGGGGGAGCCGCCCGAGGGCGGGCCCGGCCGCGAACGGGTTGCGAAGCGTCTTCAGATGCGGGAGGAAGCGCCCTTTGACTACCAGGGGCTGCGTGGCAACGTCTTGCTGGCTGGGAAGATTGGCGCGGCTGCGCGCGCCACGCAGTCCACCGACATCGCCGTCAACAAGCTCAAGGACATGTTCAAGAGCGACGGCACAGCGCCCGCCGTCGACAAGACCGCAACTCTGCTGCTCCAGTTCCTCCACGAGCTGGGGCTGGGGACACGCAGCAAAATGGGGAAATCAATCGTTGTGCTGGCCCCGCCAGAGCAGCGCATCGAGACGGTGGCGAAGCGCATTGCGTCCATGTTCAAGCTGAACGAGACGAAAGAAGCGCGGATGGTCGAAGCTATGTCGAGGCGCCCTGTCTGCCTTCGCTTCAACTTGGAGGCTTTCGACGCACTTGCCCGCAAGGTCGAGGAGGGCATTCCTGAGTGGGCCCCGAAGCCGCGCTAAATGTAAAGGCGCCATGGGAGATCGGCAGGTGGACGTTTCAATCGCCGCGTGCGCCCAGCGCCCAGCCTCCGGGAGCTTTGTCTCGGTGGCGGCTTCTCTTTTAGGTGCATGCCTATCTCTGTCTCTGTCTCTGTCTCTGTCTCTGTCTCTGTCTCTCTCTCTCTCTCTCTCTCTTTCTCTCTTTCTCTCTCTCTCTCTCTCTCTCTCTCTCTCTCTCTCTCCCCTTCACCTCCCTACATTTCCTTCCCTCTCCGTCTTCTTCCCTCCCTTGCTGCCGATGTTTGCGATTTTGAAGATTTGGTTGTTGGAGCCATTCGGGGATGCACGCGCGGCCTCCCCTCCTACCTCGATTCCCCGCCTCCCCAGAATATGCCCCCGGGGCATCAGGTGGCAGCGCTGTTAGCCAGATACGCAGCCATCACATCAATGTTAAGCCTTTGCCCCGCGCCTTCATCATAAGGCGGCGCAGTATCTGCCTTTGCGTAGCCGCGCCGCTCCAGGCGTTAGGGCCCAGCCTCCGAGAATGCCGCAGCCGCAGCTAGGGCACCAGTCGCTAAACCTCTTATGGTGAGGCCCTAGATAGTTGCTCCTTAGCCTGCCAGGCTGCACAGTCCAGGTCCACAGCTGCTCCCCACGAGCAGGGGCCGCGCATCCCGCGGGGTGGGGGCCCCACCAGGCGGCCAAGAGCTGTCACACAATTCGCCCGTGCTGCTGCAGGCGTTCTCGCCCACATAGCAGCGGCGCCAGGCCGCCCGGCGGCCAGCAATTTTGGCTCTCCAACTAAATCCTTTCTCGGCTGGCTCATATACCGCCCTTCCCTGGCCGGTCGCTCTTTTGATCGGCCGGATACTTCTACCGTGCGCTTGGCCATTGGCTATTTCCAGCATTCGTTTGAGCACGTTGGGAAAACGTTATCTGTTTCTCCAATTGTACATTTTTCTCCTCCCTGGGGTGGATGCTTTACGATGGCCATGTCGGAGGCCATCGTAAAACATCTGGAGCCATCTTGGAACCCTCTTGGGCCAGAACTCTCCTCACCGTTGCCCCTCTTAAGCCCCCGAGGTCGCCGCTTGGAGCTCTCTTGGAGCGCTCTAGGGCGCTCTGGGGCCCTTGGGGTCATCTTGGGGCCGTCTTGGGCCCTCGTGGGGCTGTTGGGTCCTCTCGGGGCCATCATGAAGCCTTAGAAGGCCATCGGAAGCGACAACGCGAGAAGGCTAAACTTTACATGATTTGGGCTCCTCGCGTCCTAGGGAGGCCCCAATTCACTTTGGCTCGTCGTGGAGCGGTCCAGGAGCCTCTCGGAGCATGTTTGGAGCCAACTTGAGCCACCATGCACAATATGGAGCCATCTTGGAGACCATCTTGACATCTTTGAGACCCTCTGGGAGCCATCGTGGGCCAACAACCACCCCCTGACGCCTCGCGGCCCCCCTCCAGATCCCGGGGGGGGGGGGGGCGCCCCCGATGGGGCAAGAAGGAGGTTGGAAGACGAAGCGCCCAAAACCACCTCCGCCCCAAGAAACTCCCAGGAGCCGCCCGAGACGGGCTACGAGGCTCCACTCTGCAATGCCTCCCGCCCTCCTGCTGCCCACTTCTCCTCACTCCTGCCTCTCCCCCCTTCCATTCTTTCGTCTCCGGGTTCTCAGATTCCGTCTTTTTCCCATCATTCTTGAACCTCTTCGGAAGGTCCCGGCACAACGTCAAACGGACAACGCGGCAACCAACATGATGCTGCGCATTGTTGTTTATTGTCTGTGTCTTCTTGCGTACCCCGCTCGTTCTTTTCTGAGGTCCGGACGTCGTGGCAATATCAGCTTCTGATTTGTAATATCGTGGCTCTCATCGTCTTTGCCATCCCCGTCCTGGCCCAATTAGGCTCAAGCATGCGAGGTCGTCCTCTCAGCGTCGCCTTCGGACATTGCTCGCATATTCCGACCGCGTCGGCTTCGCCATGGCCGGCGATCCAGGGGGGCACTTCTCCCTTGCTCGGATTCTGGAGCCTTTGCCTGTGCAGTGCACCGCGGCTTTCTGCGACGTGTTGGCGCACGTCGATGCCACCCTCGCCTTGCCTGTCCTGAAATGCGTCCTGTCCGAGCAGGGTTATGGACAGGTCGACGACACTGTGCTGGCAAACGTTCTTTGGAAGGTGCAAACATACTTGCCGAGCTTGGTGACCAACCGCTGCCAACCAGGCAAACTGGCAGCACGTTTGAAGGAAATGCAGGATGCGGCTCCAGATGTTACCCTTGTTCGCACTCCTGCTCGCCAAGGCGCGTGCCCGCACTGCGAGGGGATCTCCCTCTGCCCGTGCCCGGGCATCGACAAATGCGCCCGCGGCCGAAATTTACCAATTTTGGAAGCCGAAGCCGCCCGCGCGGGAACGCCACCAGAGAGCAATGTTACCGTCCGGTATAAAATGTATTCGTGGACCGCTGGCGTGCAGTACGCAGTGTTTGAAGAGAGCCGGTGCCCGAAGTGCTCGCGTTTCTTCTTGGGGGGATGGTCCTACAGAAAGAACTTTGGCGAGCGTGGTCAGCCGACGTTCGGTCGCTGCACAGATGTCAAGTTCGCGGGCAGTACGGTTGACGACCTGTACGTGGTCATCCCCCGGCAGCAGAGTTATTTTGCGGTGGAGACTCATTTCCTGCGTACAGTCACAGACCAATTGGCGTTCAGCGGGGCCACCTTCACTTCCATAGTACACGTGGGCCCGGCAGCACCGCAGCGCGATCCAGGCCCGGTTGACTGTGGGAGATGATTTGACCCTTGTACATCACACCCGCGACTGCCTTGAACTCGCGTGGTTCACGTGGCAGGCCACGCGTTTGGCCGGCGACGCAGCTAAGGAGCAGACGTGGTCTTTCGAACTGTCGCAATTTGATGCGACGTTAGTCCAGCTGCAGCCTGCATTCCGCATGGCCAACTTGAGAAGAATAGCTTCTCACGTGGCGTCGTGCCCGCGGTGCCAGCGTTTGCTCCTGGTCATCGGCGACGGGAAGCGCGGGGCTTGCCGCCACGTCTGCGCCGGCACTGACGGGTCCATCGCCTATCCAGACGTGGGCGCCACGCTGTACACGGGGTGCCGGGCGCACGTCGGCGGTAGGCGCCACCTGTGCCAGACATGTCGACCTTCTGGTAAAGAGCAGACTGGCCTAGTCCCCTAACTCCGGGTCCTACGAGCCGAGCTGGCGCCGGCCCCGGACGGCGGCTTCGGCTTGGAGACCCGCTACGTCGTCGAATGCAAGACCGTCGCCAGCGACGGGGAGCTCTTCGAATTCTCGCTCCCGCGTTCCGAAGTGCGGCAGGATCTCCTCGCGCAGTTCGAGATCGGCAGTCTCCCCCTTCGGAGCGACCCGCGACAGAAGTTGCAGAAGCCGCCCACGTGGAAGAGCAAATTGCAGAAGACGCTCTGGCATGAGGGTGCCCGCGGTTCCTGCGCCCCGCAGCCGCCGCGGAGCAGCGCCAGCGGCGGGCTCAAGAGGAGCGCGCCGCCGCGGGTCGCCGCGGGGCGCGGCGCGCGCAAGAGGCGCGCGATGGCGGATGGCCCCCGCGCGCTGGCATCCACTGGGCTCAGGAAGAGCGCGCCGCAGGGGGCCGCGGGGGCGCGCGGCAAGCGCCAAGGGCAGGCGAAGGCGAAGGCCGCCCCCGCGGGGGCAGCCGAGCCGCGCGGCCGGCGGCGGGGCAGCGCCGCGGCGCCCGCGCAGGCACTTGGGCGGGCGAAGCGCACGCCTAGCACTGCGGCCGCCGCTCGCCGCGACGCCGTCGGCTCCAATTGGCTCTACGCTGCCCGCGAGGTGCCGGTCGAGAAAACGTCCTGCGGCATCAGCAAAGAGAACGCGTCCGAGGCGCGGCGAAGGCGCTGCACGGGCGGTATCGTGACCGCCGTTCTCCAGTGCGGCTATCTGGCCGACTGGCAGGAATTGTGGCGAGGGGAAGGCATCGAGGTGATGTACTTGTTCTTCCTCCGGCTGTTCAAGGATCTTTCAGAGCTGAAGGCGGCGCTCCAAGTCATAGGATACGACAACGCGTGCCAGTTGCCCGCTTTCGCCAGGGCGAAGAGAGAGCTTCAGAAGCCGTGGTCCCAGGAGTTCGTGGATAAGGTGAAGATGATCTTGGACGGCTTCCACAAGGGCAACCATGCGTGGTGCCTGAGCAATCTACCAGAGGTGGATCCCGACTCTGAGGATAATGCAGTGCTCATGGCGGGCAAGAACACGCAGGCTTGCGAGCAATTGAATTCCTGGATCAACGAGCGCACTGCGCCTGGGCGGGAGATGACTCCAGGCCACTTCGGCGTGTACTGGTGGGCTTTGTTCACGGAGCACAACGAGTGGCTGGTCCATCAGGCGGAGTGCAACCGCAGGAGGTACGCCTGCGGCAACATGAAGCACGACCCGGACGTCTCTCGGCCAAGCCGACCGACAGAGGGCACGACGGCGTAGATCGCTCGGGCGGGCCGGCGGCCCAGCCGAGAGACCGGTAATGCGCTCTGTGTACTCGCGGTACTGGTGCTGTGTACTTGCCAGCAAAACATGCCAGCCAGCGTGGGCCCCTCGCAGCGACTTAGTGAAATGCATGCGGTGCAGGCTGAGTGGTGTTAGGTATGTGGGTTGGCTACGCGGTGCCATGTGTGTGGTGCACGCTGTGCGGTGTGAGCTATGAGGTGCAGTCTATGCGGTGCAAGCTGTGTGGTGAAATATATGTGCTATGTGCTGCGGTCTATGTAGATGGGCTATGCGGTCCACAAGATGAAGTGCACCCCATGCGGTGTAAGCTATGAGGTGCAAGCAATGCAGTGCAAGCCGTGTGGTGTAAGCTGTGCGGGGGCAGCGATGTGGTACAATCTACGTGGTCTGAACTATGCGGTGCGATCTATATGGTGCGCACTATGCGACGTAATGTATGAGGTGCATAAGCTCTGCGGCACAGTGTGTGAGGTGCACACTCAGCGGTGATCTATGAGCTCTAACGTATGTGGCGCAAGGTGTGTGGTGCAAGGTATGCGGTGTGCGCTATGTGCTATGTGCTGCGAGCTATGTGGATTATCTATGCGGTCCACTCGACGTGGTGCAAGCTATCGGCGCAAGCCGGGTGGTGTAAGATGTACTGTGCCATCCATGTAATAGAATCTACGTGGTGAAAATCATGCGGATCACCGGCTCGCCAGGGCGCTGGATCCGGACCGCCGAATCGCCGTCTCGCCGGATTGCCAGATCGCCGAGCGTCGGATCGCGAGATCGCCGGCTCACCGGATCGCCGGATCGCCGGATCACCGGATCACCGGATCACCGGATCACCGGATCACCGGATCACCGGATCACCGGATCACCGGATCACGGGATCACGGGATCACCGGATTACCGGATCACCGGATCACCGGGTCACCGGATCACCGGATCACCGGATCACCGGATCACCGGATCACCGGATCACCGGATCGCCGGATCACCGGTCACCGGATCACCGGATCACCGGATCACCGGATCACCGGATCACCGGATCACCGGATCACCGGATCACCGGATCACCGGATCACCGGATCACCGGATCGCCGGATCACCGGATCACCGGATCACCGGATCACCGGCCTTGTGAAGTTTGTTTTGAGGCGCACCCCCCTGCCCGCAGGGAGGCTTCGCCGCCGCCTTGCGAGACGCCCCGCCCCCACAGCGCGCACACTCCCCGAGGGGCGCCGCCCCAGAGTTGCCCCTTTCCCCTGGGGGGCCGCGCGAGGGCGCGGGGGGAGGTGTGCGCGTCCGCGGCGCCAGCACAGGCGTGCAGGTGGCCTGGGGGGCGGGGGGGGTGAGGCGGGGGAGGAGAGGCTGGGGGGCGGAGGAGACGAGGCTGGGAGGGGGGAGGCGGGGGAGGAGAGGCAGAGGCGGGGGGGGGGAGTGAGGAGGGGGAGGAGGGTCCCGGGAGGCGGAGGAGAGGTGGTGGACGCGCCGTGGGTGTCGGCGGGAGCGAGAGGAGGGAGCGAGGAAGGGGAGAGGCAGGAGAGAGGGAGAGAGAGGGCGAGAGAGAGAGAGAGGAGAGGAAACAAAAAGAAGGAACGGAGGGAGGGAGAGAGGGAAAGGAAGGGATGGGAGCTGGGCCGTCTGCACGTCACGCTCGCCCGCGCTCGGCACCTCTTTCCTGCCCTTGGCCGCCTCCTCTTCTGTGGACGGGAGGAGTAGGAAGGAATGACCAGGCAAGCACGGGTCGGATGGCTAAAAATGAGGGGAGAAGGCCGACGAAGAGGAGGAAAAGGAGGAGGAGGAGGAGGAGGAGGAGGAGGAGGAGGAGGAGGAGGAGAGGGATTCCGAGGCGTTCCGAAGCCGAAAAGCATCGGAAATTAGAAATACAGATCGCACATGCTTTTCAATCGGTTTCGCCTCTGGGATGCTGCCAAAGGCCTCTTTGAGGGTTTCTTGGAGGCATCTTGGTAGGATCTCGGAGCCTTCGGGAGCTCGATGGGCCGTCTCTGGATCATCTTGGGGCGGCCGTTGGCTGTCTCGGAACCGCCTGGAGGCCGAAAGGAGCGCTAGGAGGGGGCGGTCGGACCTAGGTCGGGGCGTTTGGGGGACCGCCCCCCAGAAACTGCAGACACGCTCGCACCTGCCGCTGGCATGGTGGCAGACCAAGCTGCAGACCTGCCGTTGGCGATCCGACTGACGATCCAATCACCCATCTGCTTGAGCAACCCAGTCACGAGACACATGGGCCACTGGCCCCAAGTTCGAACGATAGACAGCCTTAGCTGCCTCGATACGCCCGTCTTGATGCGCAGCACGTGCCGTGTTCAAGACCTCCGTGTCCATGCGTCGCGTGTTGGCTCAACGCATTAGACCACGTTTTGGCGAAGGTATCGCGTCGGGCCTACGTTTTCGGCCTACGTGCTGAGCTCCGTGTCAACACGCTGCGTGTTGCGTGTTGCGTATCGGGTGAGGACCCGCCCGCCCGCGCCCTGTCTCCCCAATTAGTGCTTCGCGCGCCCCGCCTAGCTATTGACCGGAAGAGGCCCGCTCTTGACCCGCCGACCAAAAAGTGTTGGCTCAACGCATTGGACCACGTTCTGGCGAAGGTATCGCGTCGGACCCACGTTTTCGGCCTGCGTGCTGAGCTCCGTGCCAACACGCCACGTGCTGCGTGTTGCGTCTTGTCCTGTGCAAGATCTTCGGCACCGCCTGTTTTCTGAGCCCTCCGGCCGCCTGAAGCCCCGCCCGCCCGCCCCCTGTCTCCCCAATTAGGGCTACCCGCGTCCCGTTTAGCTCTTGACCGGAAGGGGCCCGCTCCCGACCCGCCGACCAAAAAAAGGTGCGATCATCGGGGCAGCGAAGTAGAGGGGGAGGAGGAGGAGGAGGAGGAGGAGGAGGAGGAGGAGGAGGAGGAGGAGGAGGAGGAGGAGGAGGAGGAGGGGGAGCTTGTGCACAGGGCAGGCCTTGACGTCGGCGGCGCTCTGGCGGGGGAGACACGGGCGCCGGTCTCGGCCGGGCTCTCCGGGGGGGGGGGGGCCCGGAGGGGGGGCCCGGGGGGCCGCGATCGCGTGCCCCGCCCTCGCCTTGCTGGCGAACAGGGCCGGCGGCGAGGGCTCTCGGGTTATGTCGGGCGTGTCCCCCTACAGGGGGATTTTCGGCGACATATTTTTAAAATACCCTTAAAATGCCCCAAGAAGGTAAACAAAATATCCAGAAAATAGTCCCCAGACTATTTTGGAACAATTTTTGGACTACGTTTGGGGGTTTTCGACGAAAATAAGAAAACACCCCAAAAATGCCCCAAGAAGGTAAACATAATATTCTGAACATAGTCCCCAGACTATGTTTGGACTATTTTGGGGCTATTTTTGGGGTCTGTT
>CAUYUJ010015353.1:17500-74202 GCA_963575745.1 Prorocentrum cordatum
ACCACCAAGTCGGCCCAAGAGGGGCCCCAGCAGGTACTCCAAAGTCACGGAACGTTGCTTTTAAAATGGAGGCCCCAAGGGAGTTCCCAAGATCCACAGGGCGCCAACAGGCCCCGAACACAGCCCAAGCGACGAGGCTCCGAGAGCCGTCGCAGATTGCCCAAGAGCTTGAAACAGCACCAGAGCCACCAGCAGCATAATCACGTGGAGGACGATCAATGGAGAGGAAGCATGCTGCCAAGTACTTCCGCTGGAGCCCTCGCCGCATTCTCTCACTCTCTCCCTCCAGTCTTCCTCCTTTGTTTGCATCGCATCTCTTTCTCTACCTCCCCCTTCGCCCTCATCTCCCTTCCCCTCGCTTCTATCCCTCCGTCGGAACCTGGAGGCTCAATGCGTGGCCGAGGCATGATACGACCCCTCCTGCTTGTTTTGCAAGGTCGGTCGCCTGTCTCGTCCCGCCCAGACGGACGCGGCCCGACCCGCAGTAGGGCAGGATTGACCTCGCTCGCTCGCATGTCCTCCCCTTCCGTCGGGCATTGAGAGAAGGCCCACTCAGACAAGTCGCCTTAGGCACTACACTGTTTCACTCGACATTGGCATTCGAGGGTGCTGGTGCAGTCCCCAGTCGGTTTCGCTGATCGACGTGCTTCTCATCGGATGCGTTCGGTTGTTTTTGGACGTTGATTAGCCACCCCGCTGAGGTGCACTCGGAATGCGGTGCCGTGCGCACGTGGAGTGGCCCTGGCAGCTTTCACTAAAGGGAGTTTTGCCAAAGGTGCTTCTGCCCCCGCCGATTTTCCCTCCCCCCTCCCCCTCTTCCACCATCGTGTCCCCTCCTCCCTCTCCCTTCCCCCGTCCCTCCTCCGTGAGCCCGCGATGCTCGCAGACCGCGGCGAGGCGGCGGAGGTGGGCCGCTGGCGTTGTCAGTGGTAACTTGCAGCCAAGACGCTGAAACGAGGACCGCTTCGGGGTCATGCGAGGGGCTCGAGCTTCCGGGCCGCGCCTTGTAGCCAAAGGGGAACCCGTTGGTGGCCGAGGCTCGGCGTGGTCAGAAAAGCTCATTCGCTCCCTGTCGAGCGCTCCTTCTGGCAGCACGATGACTATCTGGATGTGAGCTGCTCGTGGAGTGCTGGCGGTGCGACTGCGCTGGTCTCCGGTGCCTGCGGGCGCCTGCGCGCACTCCTCGCGGGGACGGTTCTCAACGCCCGAGGTCCCCCCCCCCGCGTTCCTCCTCCGCGGCCGCCCTCTTCCTCCCCCTGGTCGCCTGTGTGTGCCCGTAGCCCAGGCGCGCCCCGCCGGCCATCTCAACGCGTTGTGCGCGCCCGCCCTCGGGGCCGAGCGAGGGCTGACGGTGAGAGAGCCGAAGCGGCTGCGGGGAGGAGGAGGAAGAGGAGGAGGAGGAGGAGGAGGAGGAGGGGGAGGAGGAGGAGGAGGAGAAGGAGGAGGGAGGAGGAGGAGGAGGAGGACGTCGGCGGTGAGGGATGCTCGCAGCACCAAGGGCCGCACGCGCGCGCGCTGCTGGCTTGGTGGAGGAGGCCCTGCACGGATATGCCTTGCTGCGCGGCTGCCCGCGGTGCCTGCCCGACGCTGCTCGCTGCCGCGGCTGCCCGCCGCGCGGGAGGCCCTGGCGCAGCAGCGGGGCGAGCACGCGGCCGTGGCCGAGGAGCTCCGCGCCCTGGGCGGCGCCCTGCCGCCCGGCGCCGGCGAGAAGGCCCGGCCCCCCCGCGGCGGCCCCCCGCGGCGGCGCCCCGCGGCGGCGCCCGTCGGCGGCGCCTCGGCGGCCTCCGCCCTCGGCGGCCCCGCGGCGGGGCCCGCCGGGGCGTGGTGGATCCTCCGACCTCGCAGCGCCTCGGGGGCGCAGCCCGCGGAAGGCAGGGAGGGCACCGTGGGGCCGAGGCGCGAGAGATCGAGGTCGGGTCTGGGAGGGCGTCCTGAGGTCCTTCGTGCTCGTTGCATGTTCTGGTGCACCCTGGGGGAGGGAGCCCTCGCAGGTCCTCCTCGGTTCGGTGGGGCGTCTTGGCCGCCAGACGGCCTCGTGTTCCCGAAGGGTGTTCTTCTGTCGCAGGCCCGACTGTAGGGCGGATGTGCCCGCCTCAAAATAGGTAAGGCGGGAATTGCCGCTCGACCCGTGTGGGATGGACCTAGTGTCTGAGTCCAACTGGCACCATTATGTGCTAGCTCGCAGCTGCTCCTAGAGTGCACCAGGTCATGCAGTACAACTAGTCATATCGAACTGCGATTGGGGCGTAAGAGGAAACAGTATATAGACTCCTGATTTAGGAATCACGACATACTATAGGACCGCGACTTCGGAGCACGGAGACATCAAGTCATCACAATCAAGGAAAACAGGTACATTATATAATGTCGTACTGGAGTTGGGTACTGCTTCATCCTCCTCGGTGAGAGTCCATTTTTGACCAGGGAGTCGTGGTGGTCACGAGGAGTTCCCTCACGCTGCGGTCGTGCGTCCGGGATGCGCGCAGGAGGTGCTGATGCTGGTGGTCCTCTGTTTCGTGATGGCTGGCGTGTGGTCCCCCGTGGTGGTCTCCAGCGGCGTTACTCTGTGGAGAATTCTGATCCTTCGTCCCAGTTTTGCCCGAGTTCTGAGGTGAAGCTGCGTCGCCGCAGTTCGTTTCTTGTCGCTTTCCTCTTGTCGTCTTGTCTCGTCGTTCTGTCGCCTCCTCTTTCGTTTCCTGTCCTCCCGCGTTGTCATTTCTGCGCTTTTGGGTTCGTCGTTGCTTCCCCCTCGTCCTCGTCTTCCTCCTCTTCTCCCTCGGTCCCTCGTCGCCTTCCCCCTAAAAAAACGTCGCAATCCTGTCGGGCGGGCTGGGCGGAATACATATATATATATATATATATATATAATGTCGTTTTCGGAAGTAGGACACACAGTAGCGTGCAAGTAACATCCGTAAGGGCTTCGCCCCCTGCCGCCAGCCCCCTTCTCGGAGAATGGGCAATGCAAGAGCGAAATCATGAGGCCTTGGCGCCGCCGTGAAGCAGCGTCGGGATTTTTCATTTAATTTACCTGGGTTGATGGCTTCGGAGACGCGACTATAGCGCAATTTACGATGGTTTATAGCTTCGGATACGCGACTAGCGCGTAATGTGCGAGGGTTTATGGTTTCGGGATCGTACAGATAACGTAATTTACGCAGGCTTATGGCTTCGGAGACGCGAATCTAGTACAGTTTTCGAGGGCGTTTGGCTTCGGACGCGCGGTTCACGGCGTCGTGGTCGCAACGATTCCGTCATTTACTCCGTCATTTACACAGGTTTATCGTTTCGGAGACGCGAATAGCGCATATTGTACAAGCGTTTATGGTTTCAGATACGCGAATACAGCGTGAGTTACGAGGGTTTATGTATTCGTGGACGCGAGTATTAAGTAATTTCCAATGGTTTATTGCATCGGGAGCGCAATTATTGAGTAATGTATGATGGTTTATGGTTTCGGAGACGCGAGTATACTGTAATTTACCAGGGCTGATCGTTTCGGGAGCGCGAATATTTTGTGATGTACGACCGTTTGTTGCCTCGGAGACGCAAGTCTTGCGTAATTTACGAAGGCTGATGGCTTCGGGGAAACGAATATGGCGTATGTTGCGAGGGTGTATGGCTTCGGGGATGCGAATATTGTATAATTCGCGAGGGCTGGTGGCTTCGGGGTCGCGAATCTCGTGTAATTTACGAGTGTTTATGGCCTCGGGGGTGCGAAGTTCATGCATTTTTGCATGTCATGCGCCCCGCCAGGAATTCAGAGCACGCGAACTGGGCGTGGTAACTGGGTTCCTTCTCGGCTCCCCCCCCCTCGCGCGGACAGTAACTATTTACAGTAGGAAGCATACAGCAAATCTGTCACAGTGGAAACTGGAAACTGCAACTGGTGCAGGGAACAGTGAACCCTGGCCCTATAGCCGGGTGGCCCCACAAGGGGGCCGGCGGATCAGAATTCCCTGGCACATCGACCATTCGAGCGAGTAGTGCTGCGTTACATTTGCAACATGGGCTCTCGCGCGTTTCCTTTCCCCGATTGCGCTGTGGGGGCGTGGGGCCCCGTGCGCCAGCACCCCCGCGGCTGAGAGTCCATTCGTCTTCCGTGCCCGAGCCCCTCACCAAGGATGTCTCTCTTTCTTCCGCGAAAGCCAAGCCCCCTGGGTTCCTCTGCGCGCTTTGGGAATGCTTTCCTTCCAGATGGACCCACATGGGTCATACGTTGAAGTCGCCCGGGTGATAGTATACATTTACGCACGTGTGTTTGTGCATGTGTGAATTGTTGGCATGATAGGTTTCATCTATGCGTCGGTATGAGTTAATGAATCAGCATTTGCTGGTTTTTGCGTCTGCCTCTGCTTCTGTTGCTATGCACGTGTGTACTGTCTGCCTGTTTCTTTGCGTGTCTGTCGAGTCTCCATCGCTATGTGCGTATGTTTGCCTGCAGTTCGCGTGCACGCAAGGTCGCCATGCTTGTGGTTGACAACATATGGCAAGGACGTTCGAGAAGCGATAGCGATACACACGGGCGAGCGGAGCAGTGAAATATTGATGACCGTCTCATGATCTTCATTTTGCTGGCCTCGTCGAAGACCTCCTGCCCACCCCGCACTCCTTGCGAGAGGCGGACCAGGGACGGGGAGTCGAAGCCGAGCTGGCTGCGCCTTCGCGCCTAGCTGCGGTCAAGGCCAGTGGGTGGGGGGGAGGAGAAGAGAGGGGAGGCTAGCAAGGAGGAGCAGGAGGAGGAGGAGAATTGAGGGTGGATGGCGAGGACGGATAGGAACAGGAGCCGAAGGGCGGAGTCAAAGGATCAGAAGTTGGGAAGGCGCTCGCTGGCGATGGTGGTCTGAAGGAGGAGGGAAGGAATGAAGAGCTACTCGAATCTTAGAAGTCCCCGAACCATCACGGGCTTCCTTCGAAGAAGAAGAAGGCGAGAGGGCTCATTGCAGCAATTCGCCCGTGCCGTGCGCCGTCATAGAACGGCGTCTGGATCACAACGCTAGACTTGGCGTACCGCGCCCGTGGTGTCTGGTCGACGACGTTGTGCGCGTTGTGCCTCTGAGCGCGCAGATGCTTTGCACGAGAGCGCGTATCTGGGTGTACCCCCGGCTTGTGGAAGTCGATTAATGCAGAGGAAGCGTGCTGCCAAATAATGTCCAGATGCCCAAAATGTTTCAAGCATGGTTTGAACATGTTGAAAACATGTTTGAAACATGTGTAGAACATGTTTATACAGGTTAGACACATCCTCATTTCAAGGGTAGGATTGTTAGAGTGTCCATTGTCATGGCATCCAAAACCTTAGGCGTTTGGACGCCTCTCCACAGGTTGTGACTGCGCGTGAATTAACCAGCCTCGAACTTATCCCTATCCCTAAGATGGGCGAGCAAAAAGCGAGGACAATCTTAGGGATAGGCCCTCAGAAACTGAGGGAATCCTTAAGATCGGCATCGAGGTGAGGTGATGTCAAACCCAGGGATAGGGATGTGTTCCAAACTGGTAATGAATGCCATGCCCCGTCGCTCGCCATCAAGGGGGGTGCGAGGCGCGACCCGACCCGGCGCCGCCCCCTGCAGGAAGAGCTGCCCGCGGCCGCGGCCACGCCGAGCACCGCCTCGGCACTGCCGGCGTCGAGTGCCGCGGCGGCGGTGGAGCAAGGCTTTGTGGAGAGCGTGGTGCCTGGCCTGAGCGTGCAGATGCTGCTAGGCCAGCAGGGGGACGAGGAGAAGAAGGAGGACGAAGAGAAGGAGGAGGAGGACGAGGAGGAGGACGAGGAGGAGGAGGAGGAGGACGAGGAGAAGGAGGAGGGAAGGAGGAGGCGAAGGAGGAGGAAGAGGAGGAGAGCAGGGAGTCTAGCAGTAGGAGCAGGAGCAGGAGCATAAGGATGAGGAAGAGGCGTGCGCGGCCTAGCGCGGCCGCAGCGATACGCCAGCCAGCGCCAAACAGTTATCGCAATCGCCACCGCATGGGTTTTTCAATCGAAGTTGCGAGTGCGTGGGTGGGATGATTGCGCGAGCAGTAGAGTTGGCAACTCACTGCGGATCAGAAATCATTGCACTACCTAGATTGCGCCGCGTCGAGTGCACGCGCGAGCAGTGGAGTTGACAACTTCAAGTTCGGCGAGTGAAGTGCACCACATAGATTGCGCATGGAAACGCGCTGTTTGAGCCCCACGCTGGCTCACGCACTCTCTTGCGCAAGCAGAATCACTTCTGTTGGCGGCCATCCTGACACTGCCATGCCCCCGCGAAGACTGCCTTCTCCTGCCCTGCCCGTCTCCCAGCGCCTTCCGGGCCTGCACGCCCCGCGCGCGCCGCGCTTTTTCTGCGAGCCTCGTGGGCGGCGCCGCGCCCGCTCTGGCGGCCGCGCTGGGGCGTCGCCCTCGGGCCACCGCTCGGCGGAGGGCGAGACGCCGGTGCCGCTGCTCGTCCTGGAGACCCCCCTCGCCGCCGCGGCCGGGTTCTCCGCGAGATCCTGGCCAGGGTGCACCCCACGAGAGAGGTCTGGGGAGCAGCGGTGCTGGTGCCGGTCCGGCCGAGGGAGGGAGCTCGGAGGAGGGCCAGTCGAGACGGTGGCGGCACCCCGTGACTCGGCATCGCTGGGACGTGTGCATTTTTCCTTCGGCGAGGGCAGTCGAAGATCATCCTTGATCAGCTGGCGAAAAAAATCACGCACGAGACCGAAAAAGGCACAGGGCACGGGCGTCCGAGCGATGGCGAGATGACGCTCTTCTCAAGCTTCTTGAGCCTGCCTCCCGGAAGCTCCTCGTCGCCACACGGCCGAAGCCGCTTCGAGAAGCGGGGTCGGGTCGGGCCGTGGGCGAGGTCCGGGGACCGGCTCGGAGCGGAGTTGGGGCCAGGCGAAAGAGCCGCCGTGCTTTCGGGCCCTCCCCTCCTGCTGCTGCTGCTGCTGCTGCTCCTCCCTCCTCCTCCTCCTCCTCCTCCTCCTCCTCCTCCTGCTCCTCCTGCTCCTCCTCCCCCCCTCCTCCTCCTCCTCCTGCTCCTCCTCCTGCTCCTCCTCCTCTTCCTCCTCCTTCTCCAATCGCGCACGCTGTGCATCATGAGACAGCCGACGTGCAGTCGCTCCCGCAGAGCGGCGAGTTCAGGCTGGCATTGTCTTCTGCCCACGCGCTCCGGCGCATGGCAGTTCGTTCGTTCGTTCGTTTTTGGCCCAGGACAGGCAGGAAACATGTACTGTCGCATTCGCTCTTCCATTCCCCTTTCCCTCTTCCGTCCTTCTGTACTCAATCGTCCTAGCTTCCTCACACGGTCAGGCAAGTCTGGCTCGAGATATGCGGCTGGTTCGTCAGGGCCCGTCCTCTCGTGCATCTGGCCTTCCCTGATCACAAGGGGTCGCACAGAGTGTCTCAGAATGTCCACCGTGCCTACCACCAAAAGGAGCAGCATGCGCCGCCCGTCAGACGAACTCTGCCCTATTGCCAACACCTTCACGACTTGCATGCTCGGCGCCTTCAGTGTTAAGGTTGGGGCGAAGCTGATGGCCATTATGGTGATGCTGGACGGGCTGATGTCCGTCCTCACCTGGCTGATGGATTGCCGCCATCCGGCCTCCGTGATGTTTCGCTGGGGGGCCCCTGGTTGGGAGGTAGCGCTTCAGAACGTCAACGCTGCCATGGGCATCTGCTCCATGCTGGCTGGCGTGGCCGCGATGGGAAGCTGCAACCGACCAGACCTGCAGGGACTGCGCCGGTTCAAGAATTACGTGTTGATTTTGATGGTATGGACAGTGTCGTGGTTCCTCATGGTCGGCCTCCCCGTGGACGTGGTGTACGTCAGTGTTCCGGTGATTCAGACGTGGCCAATGTCGGTGCTACCAGGAGTGCCGCACTATGACATCGTAGACCCAGCTTGGCCCAACGGCAGGCCCTCGGTGTGTACTGACGTCGCGGAGGCGAAGCAAACATTGGCCAATATCCTCACGGTGAGAAGAAAGAACCGTGCTATTGCGAGAGTTTTGCATGGCGTCTACGAGTGGCTATTGTACAGGTACCTCACTTGCCGACAGGTTCAGAAAATATTCTGGTTGGTGATGCTGGTGTCGCTATGTTGGAGGGCGTACGCTGTGTATCTGATCGAATATTTCTGCAAGATCGTGAAGCACGGGGGCAATGGCAAGGTGATGATAGGCCAGCTCGGAGACCTGGACAAGCCAATCGATATCCACGAACACATGAGGCGGCAGATTGAGCAGATCTTCAACCAGATGGACTCGGACCATGACGGCAAGGTCTCGCTTAGCGAGCTGAGGGAGTATCTGAGGCAAAACAGTTCACTCTACTCGGAGGACGTGGGCTCAGCTTGAGCGCTGCCGGAATCTCGTACGCATCGTATCCTGAGGCCGCCGATATCAAAAGTCACGCTGATCGTTTATTCAGGACTGAGGCTTCCTGAGGATCGTTGTAGTCCGACCCGGCGCCACACACCCTTGTAATTGTTGATGCTTTGTGTGTTCCCCACCAGCCCATCCCAACAAAAAACGATGCCTAGGCGAGTTGCCGTGAAAAGTGAAGTGAAGGTTCACCAAAGACGGGGGACTTCAGTACAACCGAGGGAGGATCTGCCAACGCGGCCCTGAGAGATTGCCAACGTGGGGCTCTCTCATGAAGACCTCTTGTGGCCATAGGACCTCCAGGATGGTCATCGACCAACAAGAAGAAAACTCCCAGTTACACGTATCTTGCTGGGACACTCAAGTCATCTCTCGGGGTCCTCTTGCGACTCCTGGGTTGCGCTACGCGGTAGGGGCCGTCAGGGCCCTCTTGGGGCTCGTTACTTGCCCGTCTTGGCGCCCTCCTGGGCCTTCCTGAGGACATCTTGAGGCTTCAGAGGTCCATCTGAGATGAAGCAACAGGAAGTGGAAGTCCTGTAACTGCACGCCGCGGAGCACTCCATGTGTGAATATGTGTCTTGTGCCGTTCCCCGCAGTCCCCCCCAAGCGCCGTGCGTGCCAGCACGAGGTGGTCAGGAGCCTCTAAAGTCGCACACGCCTACCCACCCAAACGGGCGCTGTATTCGAGATGTCCTACAACGTTGGGCACGAACGGGCCCAGGTACTATCCCCTGGTCGCTCCCCCTTGGGAGGTCCAAGAGCGGTCCCGAGAGTTCCCACCAATTCAGGCTCCGACAGGTCCGTGCTTGTGATGCCCCCTGGCCGTCACCTTTTGGGAGGCCGAGTGCTGCGCTTGGCACCGCACGCCGACACGAGGCTCTGACGACAGGCAAGGCACGCTTTGAAGGCTCCGTGTCCAACTCGAAGCCATGTTTGACCAATCTTGATACCTCTGGAAGCCATTTGGGGGCAATCTTGTTCACGTCAGGCCATCTGGCATCACCTTGGAGACCGTCTTGGGCTATCTGGGACCATCTTGGGGCCATCCAGGACCAGCTTGGACAGTTCAACTGCCGACTACAGCCCTGGCCCAGATTCACAGGGAGCGCGCAACCAAGGTTCTATCAGGGTTTCTGGTTGAGAATTGGATCGGAGACGCCTACTGCGAGTCGCCGCCGCCCCCTGCCTTTTGGAAGCGCCTGTGCCATAGAATCTCAAGCGAGCGTGCGGCCATGCTAGTGGACGGCGTGTTCCCCTAGCTTTTGGGGAAGCTACAGGGGAACCGCTCGGGAGGGACTCTCTGGGGCCGCCTTGGGGCCTTTTGGGCATCCTGGGGCCCTCTTGTGGCACCTCGGGGCTCTCTGGGGCCTTCTTAGGGCACTCTTGGGCCGCTTTGCGCCTTCGGATGCCGTCTTGGGGGCCTCTCTGAGCCATATTGGGGCCATTCGGGGCAGTCTTGGGGCTCTGCTGGGCCGTCTTGGGATTCGCTTGGGGCCCGTGTGTGCTGGTCCTGGGGTCCTCTTGGACCCTGGTCTTGGTCGCTCGTGGAGGCCGAGCAGGTGGAGGTCAGACGATGGGACAAGCAGAACCATCGAAGGCGCTCCCCCCCGAACAGACGAGGGAAGGCCAGACAACAAAAATCGGAACAGAAGTTGGAACAGCAGGCGGATCCCGAGGGCACCCAAGGTACAGTCAACGCGCCCAGTCAGGACGCGCGCCTTCGTCTAGGGTACCCTTGTGCCCTTGCCTCTGAGGCCCGTCCTTGCCATTATCACTGGTCGCCCGCCGCCCTATAAAAATTATCCTGGCGATGGACCCAACCATATGCAGTTACGAGTACCGCAAAGCAGGTTCAACGAATGAGAGGGAGTTCCCTAAGGGGCCACGAAACGTGTGAGAGGTGTGCCGAAATGGGTGCGGTGCCGCTTTGCCAACGCAGCCATTGGGGCCCTCGGTGGAGCTCCCTATGGGGCCACGAAACGTGTGAGGGGTGTGCCGAAATGGGTGCGGTGCCGCCATGTCAACGTGGCCACTGGGGCCCTCGGTGGAGCTCCCTGTGGGGCCACGAAACATGTGAGGGGTGTGCCGAAATGGGTGCGGTGCCGTCATGCCAACGCAGCCACTGGGGCCCTCGGTGGAGCTCCCTATGGGGCCACGAAACGTGTGAGGGGTGTGCCGAATGGGTGCGGTGCCGCCATGCCAACGCAGCCACTGGGGCCCTCGGTGGAGCTCCCTATGGGGCCACGAAGCGTGTGAGGGGTGTGCCGAAAGTGTAAGTGCCGAAATGGGTGCGGTGCCCATGCCAACGCAGCCACTGGGGCCCTCGGTGGAGCTCCCTATGGGGCCACGAAACGTGTGAGGGGTGTGCCGAAATGGGTGCGGTGCCGCCATGCCAACGCAGCCACTGGGGCCCTCGGTGGAGCTCCCTATGGGGCCACGAAACGTGTGAGGGGTGTGCCGAAATGGGTGCGGTGCCGCCATGCCAACGCAGCCACTGGGGCCCTCGGTGGAGCTCCCTATGGGGCCACGAAACGTGTGAGGGGTGTGCCGAAATGGGTGCGGTGCCGCCATGCCAACGCAGCCACTGGGGCCCTCGGTGGAGCTCCCTATGGGGCCACGAAACGTGTGAGGGGTGTGCCGAAATGGGTGCGGTGCCGCATGCCAACGCAGCCACCGGGGCCTTCGGTGGAGCTCCCTATGGGGCCACGAAACGTGTGAGGGGTGTGCCGAAATCGGTGCCGCCATGCCAACGCAGCCACTGGGGCCCTCGGTGGAGCTCCCTATGGGGCCACGAAACGTGTGAGGGGTGTGCCGAAATGGGTGCGGTGCCGCCATGCCAACGCAGCCACTGGGGCCTCGGTGGAGCTCCCTATGGGGCCACGAAACGTGTGAGGGGTGTGCCGAAATGGGTGCGGTGCCGCCATGCCAACGCAGCCACTGGGGCCCTCGGTGGAGCCCTGTGGGGCCACGAAACGTGTGAGGGGTGTGCCGAGCGGTGCCGCCATGCCAACGCAGCCACTGGGCCCTCGGTGGAGCTCCCTATGGGGCCACGAAACGTGTGAGGGGTGTGCCGAAATGGGTGCGGTGCCGCCATGCCAACGCAGCCACTGGGGCCCTCGGTGGAGCTCCCTATGGGGCCACGAAACGTGTGAGGGGTGTGCCGAAATGGGTGCGGTGCCGCCATGCCAACGCAGCCACTGGGGCCCTCGGTGGAGCTCCCTATGGGGCCACGAAACGTGTGAGGGGTGTGCCGTGATAGTGGGAGGAGGGAGGAGGGAGGGGGGAGGAGGCGGAGGAGGAGGAAGGAAGGAGAGGAGACGCGGGGCACCGTCTCTTCAAAACGAGGACCCAACACCACAGGATGGTTGGGAAAAACAACTTCGGCCTCCAAGGGTCTTGCGTCCTTACCACGCGTTCTTACTATACGTTTTGACTGTAGCCCAAGAGACCCCCAAGAGAGCCTCGTTGAGCCGTCCTTAGGCGTCTGGCCTCGGGCCTTCCTGGAGTCCAACGTGGGCCACACCGGCCATCTTAGCGGGTTGCAGGGCTGGACCTAAACGGGGTTTTTGGGCGATTTCGTGGGCCGTTGTCGTTTCGACGTCGTTCTGCGGTAAAGGCGGATTCGAGACAAGAGCGAGGGAAAACGAAAACAACATTTTGACTCGCCCTCGGAGCGCTCCCTCCTCTTGTTGAGACTCGCCTCGGGCAGAACTCTCGGAGCCTTCGGGAGGCCGCGTGAAGCTTGAGTTAACAAGGAGGGGGAGGAGGGATGAAAGACAAAACGAACACGAAAACACTGTTACGGTGTTTTTGGCGACTTCGTGGGCCGTTTTCGTTTCGGCATCGTCTTGCGGTGAAGGCGGATTCGAGACAAGAGCGAGGGAAAACGAAAACAAAATGTTGATTCGCCCTCGGAGCGCGCCCTCCTCTTGCTGAGACTCGCCCCGGGCAGAATGTTCGGAGCCTTCGGGAGGCCGCGTGAAGCTTGAGTTAACAACGAGGGGGAGGAGGGATTACTAGCCGGCCGCTCTGCGGTTGATCGGGAGTTTCTGTATATAGAAGAAGGTGCGTGCGCTTGTTGGAGAGGGTGAGGATGAGGTTCCTCCTCCTCCTCCTCCTCCTCCTCCTCCTCCTCCTCCTCCTCCTCCTCCTCCTCCTCCATCCTCCTCAAACTCCCTCAAAAAAACAAAACGAACACGAGAAACGCCGTTTAGGTCCAGCCCTGGCGGGCTGTCCTGATTGTCGTGGTCGCGGCGCCGGCCTGCCCGGGTGGCCGGAGCGGGTCGGGCCGCCGACCACCCGGGAGCCTCCGGCACGGAGCTCGGCCTTTTGTGGCAAGCACATGGGGGCGGCGGAGTTTCGAGCAGGGCTGGACCTGAACGGTGCTTTTGGCGTCCCTGTGCTTCTCTTCCTCCTCGTGGTCCTCGTGCTCCTCCTCGCTACCCTCGCGTTCGCCACGTCGTCCTCGTCATCGGCTCCTCGTTGTCCTCGCCTTCCTTTGCTTCTTCGCCCAACACGCCCGTTGGACTACAGCGGCGCTTCCCGTTCTTGTCCGATCAGGTTTTAGAGCAGGGCTGGACCTGAACGGTGTTTTTGGCGATTTCGTGGGCCGTTTTCGTTTCGACCTCGTTTTGCGGTACAACGGCGGATTCGAGACAAAAGCGAGGGAAAGCGAAAACAAAGCGAAAACGAAAAACGCCGTTTAGGTTCAGCCCTGCTTTAGAACGCCTACGGCGAACAACCCCCGCCCCCTGCCTTGGGGAAACGGCTACGTGGCCAAGCGCTGGGCCAAACGAAGGCTAAGTAACTGGACGAAGTGATCCTCCCGCCGTGGTGGAAAACTTTGGGGGAACATTTCTGGGAGAAAGAATAAGGGGAGGAGAGGAGGGAGGAACATGGGGCCGAGAAGGAGAAGGAGAAGGAGGAGGCCTGTTGGGGGCCTCTCCTCGTGGAGCCTCCTCGGAACTTCCTGGGGGCCTCTGAGGGGCCTCTGTGGGGCCTCCTAGGGCTTCTTGGGGGCCTCTTGGGGGCCTCTTGGGTCGTCTTAGTGCCCTCGTGGGGCCATCTTGGCGGCCTCTTGGGCTATATTGGGTGCCTCTTGGCCTGTCTTGGGGCCCTCTTGGAGGCTTATTGGATCGTCTTGGGGCTGCGTTGGAGACCCCTGGGCCCGCCATTGTCGGAAGCCCGACAAGGCGACAAGGCGACAAGGCGACATGACGGAGCGCCTCTTGAAGCCTTGATTGGGTGTCTCTCGGGCCGTCTTGTTATTTGGGGCAGCCTTGGAGCCATCTTGGGGCCATCATGAGCCCTCTTGGGGCCATCTTGGCCGTTTTCGAGGCGACTGGGGACCGTCTTGGAGGCCATCTTAGGCTACTTAGACCACCTGGAGCGACAAGTCCATGGATTACCTCATTTTCGGGGGGGGGGGGGGGGGCTGTTTGGGACGGATGCCGCTGGGTGATTTTTTGGCGCTTCAGGGCCGTCTTGAATGTTTCTCGGGCCGTCTGTGGGCCCTCTTGGAACCATCTTGGCGGCCTCTTGGGCCATCTTGGGGGCCCGCGTGGCCCGTCTTGCGGCTTAAGGTTATGTTGGAGGCTTCTGGAGCTTTTTGGTTGTCTGAAGCCCCCCGAAGGCGAGAATGCGAACATGCGCTAAGGACAATTGATGATGTTGGCCTCTTCGGGCGCTCCTGGAGATCACCTTGACGCCCTCGTTGGGCCTTCTTGGGGCTATCTTCGACCGTCTTGAGCCGTTCTGGCCCATCTTCGGCAGTCTCGGAGGCTTCCTGGGATTGTCAATGAGGCCCTTGGGGAGGCCATATTGGGCCATTTAGGTTGTCTCGAAGAAGAAGCTTCCGCGCACGACAATCCGTTCGGGCGATTTCCGTTTTTTCCTGGGAGTTGGCGGGTTGGGCCAGAAGCCACCAGAACCATGTTGGAGGAACGGCCAAAAAGTATCAAAGGTCTGGCACGCCAAACACCCCTGCGGCAAACCACAGGGGCGGCGGATCGAATACGCCTACGGCGAATCATCGCCGTCCCCTGCCTTTTTGGAAGCGCCTATTTGGCCGAACGTTGAGGCCAGACCTGCCAAGCTATCGGACCATGGGTTCCCCGAATCGGTTTGGAAAGCCTTCGGGGAACACGTGGGCATCTTGAAGGTCATCTTGGCCGTCTGAAGGCCATTTTGATCCTTTCGGGCCTTATTGGAGGACGTCGTGGAGGGCTCTTGGGCCGTCTTGGAGGCCATCTTGAGCGTCTTGGAGACCTCTTGGGCCGTCTTGGGGGCCTCTTGGGGCCGTGTCTTGGGCCTCTTGGGCCCTCTTTGGGGGCACTTGGGCCGTCTCGGGCCGTCGGAAGGCAGAAAAAAACAAATACCGAAATCCTTCAAAACCCCTCTGGGGAAATCAAGGATGTCGGCCTTTTCGGGCCAGTCTTGGGCCATCTTAGGACCATGTTCGGCCGTCTTGGTGGGCTCCTGGTCCGTCTGACGCCGTCGGAAGCCGTTTGGGGGGCCTCGATGGGCCGACTTGGGGCCCTCTTAGAATGCTCCAGGGCCGTCTTGGAGGCCATCTTGGGCGTCTTAGAGGCCTCCTGTGCCGTCTTGGGGACCCCTTGGGGCCTTCTTGGGCCGTTCTGGGGCCATCTTGGAGGCCTCTTGGGCGATCTTTCGGCGATCTGTGGGGGCTCTTGGGCCGTCTCGGGCCGTCGCCAGGCCGAAAAGAAGCAAATGTCAACATCAGTCAAAAACCATAGGAAAATCAATGTTTTTGGCTTCTTCTGGCCTTCCTAGAGGCCCTCTTGGGGGCCTCTTGGGCCGTCTTGGGCCAGCTTCGAGCCAACTTCGGCCATCTTGGTGGGTTCCTGGCACGTCCGACGCCGTCGGGAGCCGTCTTGTGGGCCTTTCTAGGCCGACTTGGGGCCCTCTTGGGGCGCTTCGGGGCCGTCTTGGAGGCCATCTTGGGCGTCTTGGAGGCCATCTTGGGCGTGTTGGAGGCCTCTTGGGCCGTCTTGGGGCCCTCTTGGGGCCGTCTTGGAGGCCACTTGGGCCGTCATGGGGCCCTCTTGGGGGCCTCTTGAGCGATCTTGGTGGCCTCTTGGGCCGTCTTGAACCGTCGGAATGCCGAGAAGAAGCAAATTCCAAAATCCTTCAAAAACCTAAGGAACATCAATAATTTTGGCCTCTTCGGGCCCTCCTGGAGGACCTCTTGGAGGCCTCTTGGGCCGTCTTGGAGGCCCCTGGGGAGCCTCTTGGGCCGTCTTGGCCCGTCTTCGACTCTCTTGGGCCGTCTTGGAGGCCATCTTGGCTATCTTTGAGGCATCTTCAGGGCCATCTTGGACCATCTTGGAGGCCATCTTAAGCCGACGTGGCCTCGGGGGCCGCCTTGGAGCAGTATTTGGGCCATCTTGGGCCATCCTACCGAAAATGTGATGCAACAGTTTCTGCAGCAGTGCGCTTCTATACTGATTTGGCCGTCCTGGGCCGGCCAGCCAGGCATCCGAGGCGGCCCAAGGGGCGCCCCAGAGGGCCCCCACCGCGGGCTCCCGGACCAGCCGTCACGCGGGAGGCGTGGGCTCCCGGCCTCGGGGGCGGCAGAGAGGGGGGGGCTGATGACCAGGGGGGGGGGGGATGCCCAGGTGTCGGAAACGATTGAGCACCACCCACCAAACCACCCCAACCCAACCCGAAGGCTCAGATTTGCCCTCGATTTCCAGTCGGGGGGGGGTCGGGAAGCATCGAAAAAACACGTGCGGAGCCCTTACCCCCCCCCAACCCGAAGTTCGGGTCTTCGGGTTGGGTTGGGGTGGCCTGGTAGGTAGTCAATTAAGCAGCACTCGTGCAGAGCATATGGTTTGAACCTCCCCCCCCCCCTCCCCCCAAAATGCAGTGTTGGTTTCGGATCTTCCGATTTGGGGCCTTTGAGCGGTCCTGCGAAAACCTGTCAACTTTGAATTGCGGGGGAGGGGGGGAGTGTTGCTTAATTGCTTTCCTCAACCGTCATGGCGGGGGCCATGATGTCTCCCCAGATTTCGTGGCGCCTCTTCTTATTTCATCACGTCCCTGGCCCCCCCGCTGGGCCGCGCACGTGCCGCCGGTCCTGCTTTGCACCCCCCCCCCTTGGACACCTCCCCTCTTGGCCGCCCCCGACTCAGCCATGCCCCCGAGGCCTCTGGAAGAGGATTTCGTGCCTCGGGGCTCGGCGGAGTGGTGCATGTACAAACCACCTGCACTCAAAGGGCCAGACTTAAGTCGGGCCGGTCCCCCTACAGGGGGATTTTTAACGAAAAATAAAGAATACCCCCAAAATGATCATAATCAAAGAATGGTTCAAAAATAGTCCGGGGACTATTCTTTGAATATTTTTGGACTATTCGGGGCATTTTTTGTGTATTTTTTATTTTTCGTCGAAAGCCCCTCTTGTAGGGGGACACGCCCAACATAAGGCCAGACGGATGATAAGATGGGTCCAGAGTAAAGCAGAATCAACCCGGATAGTGAGGATGCGCGACAGGAATGCAAGGGCCTTGGCTGCCCGTTCCGAAGCGTTTCGGGTGGGGCGCGGCCAACGAGAGTGTCCAAGGATGGACCCAGGAGGCAAGGATGGAAGGGTACCTTTGTGAGGGATGCCTATCCTTACTACGCGGGTCGACTGTATCTCGCGCAACGATCCAGAATAAAGTATCTCGCGCAACGAGGGGTCGTGGTCTCGTCAGGGCGCAGGCGGCCTGGGTCCAGGTGCCACTGCGCGCTCAGCCCGCGCAAGGCGTTTGGTGGTCTGTGTCCACCTGGTTTTACCCCCTCCTCTCCTCCCCCCTTCTGCTCTCGTGCTCGCATCTCCGCCTGCCGCTTGGGTCAAAGCGGGATGCCAACACGCTGTTCAATCTTATTTTCGAGGCTTCGGGCACCGTTTGAGCCTGCCCGCGTGGCGGGCTATTCGTGGTTGGAGCCTGCAGTGCCTACATGTTCCCCGGTGGCGCCCGCCAGATGCTGTGTCGGCCACTGCTTCGTTTAAACTCGCGCTCTGGTGGCTGGCGGAGGGTATGTGTACAGCGCGGCTTGATGCTGTGCGCCGGAAAAGGCCGCTCTCCGCCCTCGGCCTCTGCGGGCTGCGCTTGCGTGCCGAACCCCCGCCGTCCACCAGTCCCTGCCTGGATTCTCGCGAGGTTCGCCGCCCGCGTCGGGCCTGCGCTCCCCACAAGCCTGGACGCCCCGACGATCGAGGGCCAGCAGTGGTCAGCTCGGGCCGCGTCCAGGTCGGAGGGTGGATCCGATGTGGTCGAGCTGCACCCGCGGCTGGCGTCGCGAAGATCGTGTGCGATGTGGCGCCGCACCGCCCGCGTGTTACGTGCTGTTCCCCACCTCGGGGACAGCGCGCGCCGAAGAAGAGCTTTTGCACAGGGCAGCGACATTTATACATAGGGGGCCACGTGCGAACCCTACCCCTACCCCCCACGATTTCTGAGGGGGAAGAGTGGGATTCCTTGTCGCCACGGCTGGCCAGAGCATTGAAATTCAATGAGTGGTGTCCCAGGAGAGGTCAGGGCACGAGAGGTTGGACCGAAGGTGAGAACGTGGTTTCTCGACTGTTGTCTCCTGTTGCTTTCCTCGGAGCAGAGGAACTGGCTTCCATGCTCAATGCCATGAGGGCAAGTGCTGTGAATTCGTTTCAGACACTGGAAGATAACAGACGCTATCCGTGAGAGATATGACATGATTCCATTCCGTCATGTGGTTTCGCGAATCTTAATTCGGATGGTGTCGCACCAACCATCACGTGGATCCGAGGAAGGGTCGGCCTGAGATGTCGATGAAGAGTATAATCCCAGAGCGCTCCAAGGAGACCAGCCACATGGATTCGATGCATAATGATAGGCGTACTCTTCCTCGAGGATCTTGCACTGTAGTTTCTTGTTTCTTTAGTTGTCTAGTTACATTTAGTATCTCGGCTTTCATGCCGTGGGTGTTAGTTATGAATAGACCCTGGGATGAAAGGTCGTTGGCTCGGGCGTTGGGAGAACACTGGGGTAGACAAGCAGCAGCAAGGAAACCCAAGTCTTCGGCCTGAAGTCTCAGGGGGTTCGTGTCTACTTGTCACGGCTAATACTTTGCCGACAAGGCGGTGGGGCAGAGCCGCCTTGTCTAATATTCTGCGCTGTGGTGGTTCGCGAGCGGCGTCGCGAACCAAAAAAACCCAAACCCCTGGAAGAGAGTCTCGCAGGACCCAGGAAAGCCTCAAGGAGCTCTTTGTAGTCCCAGAAGAAAGAGCGCGTAGCTGACAACGTCAAGCCCAAAAGCTCTTCCAGAGCTCCAGAGATCGCATGAAAGGATCTCTAGAACACGAGGCCCAAAGGGCCCTCGAAGGATTTGCGAGAGACCTTGTAGCAAACCTGATCTTACAAAGAGAATGATGAAGGAGGAAAAAAAGCGCGCAGAGTCGCGTTCCAAACCCCAACGTGAGGCATGGAGCGCCTGAGTCGTACTGAGCGCGGCGAGGTGAGTCGATGATCGTTGCATTTTTGCCGGGTTGAAAATCCTACCTTGCGTTGTCCTCCAAGCGGGCACCCGGCGGCAAACCGGATGTTCGGGCCAAGTTCCACCAGTCGTTAACATCCCGCGACTTGGAAAGCGCGGAACGGGTGGAGCATGCAAGGAGGTATCGAGAGATAGACGCGCAGAAAGAAAAGAGCAGACCACTGATACCTCAGAGCGAAGTGTTACAGAGAAGTAATGATGACAGCGACTCTTCACCCATTCCAGGCGCCGATTTGAGGATGCAGCGCACGCCGTCGCGCGACATTGGCAGCAGGCCTATCGGCACGACGCGGCTGGCAGGAAGAATTCAAGCCGCGGCCGGGCGAGAAAGAGGAAATCATCAATGTCTCTCACTCGGCTAATGCATGCATAGGCAGCGGCAGGCACGTAGTCTACATCGGGCGAAATGGTAGTGCGAGGCAGGGTGCTGCCTTGACGTTTCGCCAACGTGTCTGCGAAAGCTCGGGCAATGGGAAAGAAGCGGCGGCCCTTCTCCACGTGGAGCCGAACGTGCTCGACACTCTCGCCGACCTGCAAGAGAACCGTGCGATCACTGACGCCGCGCGCAGTTGCTGCAGTTCCATTGATGAGGCCGCGGCGCTTCTGCACATTTCTAGCGAGCCTGACAGGCAAGCCGTTCTGAAGAGGCACGGCCTGCGGAGTCTCACCTTCCTCAATCAGGACTGTCTTGAGGATCTCGTGCGACGGAAGCAGCGCGCTCTGGCACAAGGCATTCAGCTTGGTAGCTTGTTTCCGCCCGATGCACACCAGGACCGTGGTAGGGTTGGCCTGCAAGAGGTCTCTCATGCACTGTGCCGTCAGGGGCCCTCTGTGCCAGACGCGTCCGTGAAGCAACTTCTTGAGGATGTCGTGTCCCAGAGGCCAGACGCAACGCAAGTGCACCAAGACAGGCCAGAGGGGCGAATTTGCACGCATGGGTTCGCAGAGTGTCACCGTGTCGACCAAACGCCAGTGCGGAGAGTTCTCGTTGCCAGCCGAAGTACCGCCACTGTCGGTAAAGGGCGCCAGTTGGCCATCATCTCCAGCGACCAGGAGCGCAGGCAATCTGTCGATAGCATTCCACCCAGAAAAGAGAGCATCAAAGAGCCAGCGCGGAAGCATGCATACCTCGTCGACAACGATAAGATCGTACGAGAGAAGGCCCACCCCCATCTCCATAGGGCTGTGCGCGACAGGGCCCACGTTCAGCAGTCCATGCAGCGTGTCGCACGTGGCCCCAGGGAACTGCCTCCGAAAGCTATCCGCGACGAAAGCAGTGAAGCTCGCAATTGCTACTCTTTCTTGGCGCCCGAGGCTCTCACAGATGACTCTGCGCAGCGCCGCCGTCTTCCCCGTGCCAGCGGGGCCCCTCGCGCAGACAGCTCGCCTGCGGGCGAGATCTTCTTCTTCAGAGGCTCTCGCAGCAAACTGCACCGAAACCCTGTTGACAATCTCTTGCTGCCCCTGGTTCAGAGTGAGCTGGGCCATCACGTGCGCGGGCTGTTGCTCTGCCGCGGCCGCTTGCGTCCAGCCGTTCTTCAACCAGGCCGCAACACCTTCTCGAAGCGTGTCGATGTGCAACTCAGCGTTGCGGAGCTGCGACCCCGAGTATCCGAGTGTCTCCAGTTCACTGCGTGCGCCTGCAGAGGTGTCCCAGACATCGGCATGATAATGCAGGCAATATGCAAAATGCCGAAGATGAGTCGGCAGAGCACGATACCTGGCATGCCACAAGTCATGCACAGTGTCGAAGCCAGAAGTAAAAGACAAGAGCCACTGTTGCCAGAAGTCAGGGCCACGCCAGAGGCTGCAGAAGTTCATGGCCACCGCGATCTTCGTGTTGGCGACATAGGGCCTGGGCTCTGGCAAGGTATGGCGCACCCGCCGAAGCCAGCCAATGAACGTTGGATAGGTATCTCTGTAAGGGCTCCCCAGAAACTTCTGAAAGACAGCGTGGTCGCCAGCAGAAGCGAACGTGGGCGGGTCGATGGCTTCGACGTCATGGCTGAGAAGCTTCCCGCGATGCCCCAGCAACGCGGCCCAAAGCAACGATTCGGCAGGACGGGCGTGTTTGAGATACACACGGGCCTGGTGTAAATATTTGTCATCTCTGCGCAATAAGACATCTCCGTGTGCGTAGGCGGCCTTGGTCACATAAGAAGCCATCTTTGTCATGTATGCCGCCACGTCCGTCGGGCCCCGCACTTCCTGAACATCCTGGTGCGCAGGAAATGCGCGCAGCAGGCGTTGTTCAGCTGCCCGCGTCCCTCTCTGCACCGCCTCCTGTGGAGATCGAAACAGCGTAGCAACTGCAGCAGGTGCACGGGGAGGCCCACGCACCACGCACGGTGGCAAGTCCCGAGGCACGGAGTACAACGGATAGTTGCTGCCCTGCACTCGTCTGGCAATTGCTTGCACGCGACGACAACCGCCAAGGTCAGCGCGAACGTAATTGGAGAAGCACGTGGCCGCACGGCTTCGCACCCAAATCACCAGGTGCCAGTGAACGCCCTGGCGGCCATGGTAGCTCTGCGCGCGCTCGGGCCGCTCTACGCGAGCGGCCTGCTGCGCGCAGCGGGCTCCCGTCTGCAGCTCCTGGCGCATGGCCCACGCAGCAACATTATTGTCCTTCGTCTGGAACTTGTTGCCAAAGACATGGGTGGGCCAATGATGCGAGTCGTGTCCCAGCCAGTACCGCTGCACCAGCTCCACGGCCGCGTGCAGAATGTGTTGCAGCGCCACGGCGCACAGCGTGCGGGGGTGCCGCCCCGAAGAAGCCAAGCTGGCCAGCACCGCGTCGCAACCTCATGCGGCGCCAGGGTGCAGAAGTAATCAGCGTGGCCATATTGACGGTGCAGGTCGCACATGGCAGATCGGAGGCGTGCCAGCCAGGCGTTTCCCAGACACTTCCCCGCGAGCGCACGGTGCAACGCGAGGCCCGTGGCGCTTCCAGCTCCAATGAAGGTGCGAAGGAACCACCGGTCGTACACGAACGTGGCCAAGCTCAGGTCCGCAGCATAGTCGAGCACTGGCCCCAGTGCTCTGACAGCGAAGGAGCGCTTGGACGACCACTTGCTGCGACCGTGTTCGTCATCGCCATCCTCTTGAGCTTCATCGTCTGCAGCCTGCTCCGCGGGGCAATCGGCCCAGGAATCGGGGTACAGGTGCGGCCAGAGGCAGCATTCAAGAGCTGGACGGAATAGCGCACTCCAGCCCCAGGTGCGCTTGCCATCCTTTCGCTTCAGCCAACCCTGGTGCTCTGCTCGCAGTTTTCTCCAGACGGTGCGATCGGAAGAGTTCTCCAAAAATGTCAACGCCCTCGCTGCCATGTCTCTGTATTCCTCATTGACGTCTCGCACTCTCGATTCCACCGACGTGGCGGCCCAGGATATGCAAGATATTTCAGTGGTGTAGCGATAGCCCTGAGCAGACGACCAGTGCACGTCGCCTTGGCGCAAGACACAGGGACGCAGAGCAAAAATCACCTCCGACGGGAGCCCCCGCAGGCAAGCGGGATGGCGCTCGCCTGCGGCACGACGTACCGACTCTGTGTGCAGGCTGCGCAAGTGGAAGCTGTGTTCGCCTGCTGTCGATTGAGGTCTGCCTTCTGCAGCTTGTTACTGCGAAGAGATCCGCACCCAGGACACTCGTCCGTGGCCCTGTGCCTCACCCACCATCCGAGATTGCGACACGAATTGTCTCCACCGCAGACTGGAAAACTCTCCAGAGTATCAGAACCAGATGTGGCGTCGCTGCCTGCATAGCCCACGAGGCGG
Source organism: Prorocentrum cordatum (assembly GCA_963575745.1). NCBI lineage: Eukaryota > Dinophyceae > Prorocentrales > Prorocentraceae > Prorocentrum > Prorocentrum cordatum. The sequence continues at coordinate 40,156 of CAUYUJ010015353.1, forward strand.
CGTCGCGAAGGCATGGCTGGCACGACTGAAAGCTAAGGTGCTGGACCAGTTCGAGCCAAAACCCTACGGACGAGCTGGTGAGAGAGTGTTACTCGCAAGTGCCGCAACAACACTTGCAGGTTTGTCTGACGTAGCCTCCAGAGGCCAGAACAGTATTATCATATCCAAGAAGACGCAGCGCACAACGCCGGACGTGAATGGTCGCCTTCACACTCAACTCCCGAGGCGGGAAGCGTGTGCGGAACCATGAGCTACAAAGAAATAGAACCTTTTGGTGGGAAGAGCACCAAGCATCGACACTTGTTTGGTTTCAATTGAAAAGAAGGCATCGCGCAGCGCATGCAAGCCACCCTCTTCGGACAGATGGCTAAGAGATTTGCAGTATGCCACATCTACTTCTGTTGCCGTGCTGGTGTACCACGCACAGAGATTCCGAAAAGATTGTAAACAAGCGGGAACAAATGAGTCACCAAGTTGCACCCTGTGAGTTGTCTTTTAGAATAGCGTGTGCGGGAAGAGTCCTTGCAACCTAATTGTTCATGTGACCACACCAACTAGCAACACCTGTTTGGAAGAGCTTCCCAGAGTTTGCTAGGGAGCCATTGAGCGCTGGAGCATGCATCTCGGAGGGATGGGTCGGGATGGGTTTGGAAACACAGTGTCAAGAGAGAAGCGAAAGAACGACGAGGATGAAATAACAGCGCTATTGCGACAACATGTGACGACGAACACACACGCATACAAGCAGCACGCACCAATATGGAGGCCGCGACAGCAGCGCCAAGCTTGCCTGGGTGTCGGCCGTCCGGTGTCCTGGCGGTGCGGAGCGGAATACAGAGTAGCAAGGGCAACGTCGTGGTCATGGCTCGTATTGCCGCTCCATGCTTCTCGTGATGCTGCTGTCTTCGCTGCCACTTGCTCGCTCCCTCTCAGCAGAAGAGAATAACAGAGACGAGCCGTTTCGAGACAAAGAATGGTGTTCATAGTGCTTTGTGGAAGCAGCGCCGCGCTGGCCAGCGGCGCTTCCATGCTCAAAGGTGGGATTGGAGATGCAGGCTCACAGACGCCGTTGCGTCAGTGCGCTGCCAGCAAGGAGGGCCCAATAGAGAAGAGAGACAACGAGTAGAAGGTTGAAGAGGAAGATAGGAGCAGGAGCACTCGCACCTCAGGCACGCAGCGCTTCTTGCAGAGTGGCCACGTGCTCGCGCACTTCACGCGGCGCAGTGAAGGGCGCGTAAGCCCCTGGCTGATTGAAACGCTTCACTCTCTTCTGGAATGTCTCCCAATCTGCCGCCAGGCTCTCCGCCAGATCCGCCTTGCGTTTCCGCCCTCGCGGCACCTGCAGATCAAGAAACGCGGCAGCGGAAGCAGTGAGTTTGCCGAGCTGGCGCTCCCGCCGCTGGCGCACAGCGGAGTCCATCTCACATGGCAGCGCTGCTTCTGGCGCTGCTTCGGCTGGCGGCGCTGGCACGGGCGGCTCAGTCTCAGCTTCAGCGCTCGCCTGGGCCGCTGCCTGGCCGGAACCTGGCGCTGCTTCTGCGAGCGGTGCTGGCTCAGGCGGTTGGCTCTCAGCGCCAGCAGTCGGCGGCGCCGTCGCCTGGCCCGCGCTGCCGGCAGACATGCGGCGTCGCGGCGTGGGAGCTATCACAGGCTCTGCGCTGCCCGCCGCCCAGGCGGCGAACGCAGCGGTCCTGTCCGTCGGCGGCGCTGGCGCGGCAACGGTGGTGTCTCCACGGAGCTCACGAAACCGTGCCTGCACCGCGCTGGCCAGCCATGCCTGGAGCAGATTCGGGTCTGCAGGGTTCGTGCCCCAGGCGGTCCACTCGGCAGACTCGCGGGACGCGTGCGGCGTGATGCCTTAGTTGCCGCTCTCACATGGAATTCTAGCTGGCCCCTCCCCCAACGCTGAATTCATCGAGCAGCGCCCAGCAGAAGCGACGAGGACTCTGACTGTCGATCTTGCTTGACACGTTTGCTATCATGAAGCTGCCGCCAGCGAGCATTGATTGCCCAGCCGCGGCGACGAGATGGTTTGATCATTTCGATTGTCTTTGTCCTTGGCCGAACCGATCGATGGATGGTGAACGACAACGTCACGACCGCCCAAGGATCAGGATGCCATGACACTGAGCACAGCGCAGGCGTGCGTGAAGCGCGGATCGACACCGAACGCCGCGGCGACCATGCCGCGGTAGCTCCCCGCCGCAAGATACACAGCAACCTTCTCCAGTGATTGGAGAAGGTGCTGGTAGTGCGGCTGGGCCAGCGCTTCGCCGAGAGAGAGCCACTGATCTACCGCATCTGCAAGATCGCCCTCGCCGCGGGGAAGATCAAGACCTGAGTAGACGGAGGGTCCATCCGAGAACACGACCTCGTGATCTAGTGACTCCTCCGAACGACCCCGAACGCAGAGATGATAAGACAGAGACTCGTGACGAAGGGCTGATCGATCGAGCGTGTAGCAGAGACCGTCTGACCCAGATGATCTGAAATGGATGCAACGCATACCCAAGAGCCCAACTGAAGTCGAGAACGCGAAGGCCTGCCTCGAACTGCTCCAGGGTGGCGCGCAAGCGGGCCACCAAGGAGAGATTCAGCACGGAAGTCTGCGCTTGTTCTTCTTCACGGAGAACGCGGAGAAGCGCCAGGAGCGTCGCGGCGCTCTCCGAGACGCCGACGGCAACCTGTCGCGGCAGAGATATAATAGTGACAGAGAGCGGCAAGCTCTGGAGAAGGAGAAGGCAAGGAACAAGAGACATACAGCCTTGTGGGTTTCCTCGACGAGCTTGCCGCCATTGCTGATGGCAATTTGGTGAGCCAAAAGGAGATCAGCGCCCGAAGCGTCTTCCAGAAGCGGTCCACCCTCGTAAAGTGCTCGCGTCAGCTTGCCCGACTCCACGTTCGGATACATGGCCACGAAGCGGTGCAGGGCATATTCGGAAGAAGTCACCGAATAAAGTTTGGATGCGTCCTTACAAGAAGAAAGGCAACGGCCAGTCCAGTCTGCGTGCATACTTCGCGCTTCTGTCGCCCGCTGCGCTCATGGATTCTCTTCGCGCCAATCCCCGGCGTTCTTAAGCCTATTGTTGTCGTCACTTCGCGCCCCTGGTACTCGATGCCCTCATCGATTCTCTTCGCGCCAATCTCGGACGACCCAAAGCACACACGTCAACACATCAGGGGTTTCCAAATATCCTGCTGGCTGCCTTTGTTCTTGCCTTTGCCCTTGCCCTTGGGAGAGGAACGCGAGAGCAGGCCAGCGGAAGCCATGGCAGACAAAGCTCTGGAACCACTACGGCGTGTTCGCTGAATGCTTGAGCCTCGAGGACACTGACACACGCACAGCTGTCTCTGTGCTGCTGAGGGTCGCTCGGACGCCCCTCCATGCTTGGAGTGGATTCGACAATGCGCAAGGGTATTCCTCTGTGTGCGTGTGTCGGCCTCGCAGCAAGGCGCCTGACATGAGTCAAACACCAAAGAGTCTCTGCAGATCTCGTTACAGTACGTACGATTCACTGTGATAAGGTCTATGGAATTGCAGATTCTGGCACGGGCAGAAACGAAACACGTGCAACCAACGCGTTCCCGTCCAAGAGAAACCAATGAAGAACCCGAGACTGGCACGACTGGGTCCCGACGACGCGCATGAGGCCATGCATTGCATGCCAGTGGCAATGGCACAAGAAGTGGAAACGTACAGGCCACAAGCCCACACCAGAGACAATCTCAAAGGCGGCAGAAGAGAAAACACAGTGGGGCAGCAAAAAGCTCCGACGAAGACGCTGTAGTCGATTCACCGAACCTGCGCACGGTACCCAGCTGGCAACAGAACGACACGGAAACAGAGCACACAACAGAACACTACAACAAGAAGTGCATGTAACATGACAAATCCACAGGCACGCGCGTGGCTCTTGCAAGCTGTCTATGAGAATGACTTCAGACATGATTGCGCGAGAGCGCCAGCAGAACAGCTACATCGAGCTCTAAGAGGAGGCCGCAAGACAGGAGAGCCAAGCGTGCCTTGGTGTCGACCGTCTGGTGTCCTGGCGGTGCGGCGCGGGAAAGCGCAAGGAAAAGCAAAGGCAACGTCAATGCTGGTTGCCGCCGCTATATGCTCTTCGTGATGCTTCTGCCTTCGCTGTCGGTTGCCGCCGCCATCTCATGATAACAGAAAAAAAGACACGAACCATTTCGAGACAAAGAATGCGTGTTCATAGATGTCGGTGAAAGCTGCGCCGCGCTGGCCAGCGGCGCATCCAGTCACAATGATGGGATCGCATTTGCAGGCTCACAGAAGCCTCGGCGACAGTGCACTGCCAGCGAGGAGTGGCCGAAGAGGAGATGAGAGACAACTGATGGAGGTTGCGGAGAGTGATTTGCAGAGCAGCAGCACTGGCACCTCAGGCACGCAGCGCTGCTTGCAAAGTGGCCACGTGCTCGCGTACTTCACGCGGCACAGTGTAGGGCGTGTAAGCCCCTGGCTGGTTGAAAGTATGAACCTTCTTTTGGGATTTCTCCCAATCTGCAGCCAGGCTCTCCGCCAACTCCGCTTTGCGCTTCCGCCCTCGCGGAACCTGCAGTTCGGGAAGCGCAGCAGCGGAAGCAACGAGTTTGCCCAGCTGGCGCTCCCGCCGCTGGCAGGAAGCAGGGCCGAGCTCTGAGGCAGCTGCTGCTGCTGACGACGCTGGCGCAGGCAGCTCATTCTCAGGCTCAGCGCTCGGCGGGGCCGCCGCCTGGCCTAAGCCTGGCACTGCCTCTGCGAGCGGGGCTGGCAAAGGAGGCTGGCTCTCAGCTCCAGCGCTCGGCGCCGCCGTCGCCGGGCCCAAGCCTGCGGCAGACGCGCGGCGCCGCGGCGAGGGAGCTACTACAGGCGCTGCGCTGCTCGCCGCCCAGGCGGCGAACGCGGCGGTCCTGTCCGTCGGCGGCGCTGGCGTGGGCACGCTGGCATCTCCACGGAGCTCCCGAAACCGTGCCTGCACCACGCTGGTGAGCCATGCCTGGAGCAGGTTCGGATCGGCCTGGTTCGTGCTCCAGGCGGGCCACTCGGGCGTCTCGCGCGACGCATGCGGCGTGATGCCTTAGTTGCCGATCACACAGATTCCTAGCTGGCTCCCCAACGCTGCATTCATCGAGCAGCGCCCAGCAAGAGCGACGAGAACTCGGCATGCCGATCGTGTTGGACATGTTTTCTATCAGAAGTTGCCGCTCAAGCGAGCTTTGATTTTCCAGCCGCGGCGACGAGATGATTCGATCATTCCGATGGTCTGCGTCCTCGGCCGAACCGATCGACCGATCGTGAAAGACAACGTGCAGATCCCGATCAGGATGCCATGACACTGAGCACAGCGCAGGCGTGCGTGACGCGCGGATCAACGCCGAACGCCGCGGCGATCATGCCGCGGTAGCTCCCCGCCGCAAGATACACAGCAACTTTCGCCAGTGATTGGAGAAGGTGTTGGTAGTGAGGCTGGGCCAGCGCTTCGCCGAGAGAGAGCCACTGATCTACCGCATCTGCAAGATCGCCCTCGCCGCGAGGAAGATCAAGGCCTGAGTAGACAGAGAGTCGATCCGAGGACACGACCTGCTTCCTTGTGAATCATCCGAACAACCCCGAACGCAGCGAAGACCCACGAAGCCTCTCGACGAAGAGCCTGATCGATCGAGCGTGTATCAGAGACCGTCTGACTCAGATAGATATGATATGAATGCCAAGCATACCCAAGAGCCCAACTGAAGTCCAGGATGCGAAGGCCTGCCTCGAACTGCTCCAGGGTGGCGCGCAAGCGCGCCACCAGGGAAAGGTTCAGCACAGAAATCGGAGCCTGTTCTTCTTCACGAAGAACGCGGAGAAGCGCCAGGAGCGTCGCAGCGCTCTCCGAGACGCCGACGGCAACCTGTCGCGGCATATATTAATAAGAGCAGGGAGCGGCAGGCTCTGAGAATGAGAGGGGGAGAAAGACATGCAGCCTTGTGGGTTTCTTCCAAGAGCTTGCCGCCATTGCTGACGGCAATTTGATGAGCCTGGAGGAGATCAGCACCCGAAGCGTCCTCCAGCAGCGGTCCACCCTCGTAGAGTGCTCGCGTCAGCTTGCCCGACTCCACGTTCGGATACATGGCCACGAAGCGGTGCAGAGCATACTCCGAAGAAGTCACCGAATAAAGCTTGGACGCATCCTTACAAGAAGAAAGGCACTGGCCAGTTCAGTCTGTGTGCATACTTCGCGCTTCTGTCGCACGCTGCGCTCATGGAGTCCCTGTGTGCCAATTCTCACGATCGTACGCATATGGTTGTCGCTACTTCGCGCCCCTGTTACTCGATGCGCTCATCGATTCTCTTCGCGCCAATCTCGGCAACCCCACAGCACACACGTCAAAACATTCAGTTTCCGAATATCCTGCTGGCTGCCTTTGTTTTTGCCCTTGCCCTTGGGAGGGGAACGCGAGAGCAGGCCAGCGGAAGCCATTGCAAGAGAACAGCTCTGGAACCACCACTGTGTGATCGCTGAAAGCTTGAGCCTCGAGGACACTGCCACACACACAAATGCTTCTTCCCTGTTGAGATTCGCTCGGCTGTGTGTCCCTGCTGTCAGTTGCTGCGTACAAGCGCATGGCATACCTTTGCGTTTCTGTCACATCGCAACAAGGCGTCACGCATGGATTAATCTTTCAAGAATATGTTTGCATATATGTACGAGCTACTTGCGGTTCACTGTGATGGCACAAGAAGCTAGCATAGAGAGAGAAACAGAGAACACGTACGACCAACGCGTTGGACTCAAGACCAATACCTCCAGAGCACAGGCTGACTGGCTCACGACTTGCATGAGGCCATGACCGCATGCGAGTTGGAATGACGCAATATGATGGGTGCAACGAACGACACTCATAATACAAATTATGAAGCATCAGACACTGGACACGGGTGCAGAAGGAAGCTCCGACGAACACGTTGTAGTCGACTTCCATAACCTGCGCACGGCACCCTGGTAGCAATAGAACGCCATGGCATGCAGAGCACACTGCAAAGAACGACAACAGGAAACCAATCAGGGAAACAATATCCTGACACCCGCGTGGGTCAAACTTCATCAGGGATAAAGCTTTCGAAGGTGACTTCGCGAAGGCACCAGCAACAAGGAGCGAGACACATGATTCGAATGGCTGTTCGCTGATAGATTCTATTCGGAGCAACTCAATTCTGATTTCTGCCATTGCAGAAAAGCACCACACTGAATAACAACAGCACAGAAGCCAGGTGAATGAAATACAAACATGACATTGCTTCGGCAATGTGGTTTGGTACCTGGCGACGCAAAGCAAAGCACAGAAAGCAGGGGATATAAAACCTATGTAGATCGAAGCAAATCGAGCGAGAGATCACAACAAAGAGTTACACACGTAGACAACGAGGGCATGCGAGCCTGCGACCTGTAAAAGAAGCGTACACAATTACAGAAAGCAGCCTTGTAGTTCATGTGCACCTGGCAGCGTAGAGAATGAAATAAATATTGAAGAAGACAGGCGCGTCAATCCAAGTGAAGAAACATAGTGACCAGAGGGTGTAACACAAGTCGCTGTATATCACATATGATGTGTATAAAGCATGCACTGTATGCCAATAAGAATGCATGCGGCGTGCGTGCTTGCTGCGGCCGCAAAGGCTACAGCGAAGGCGCCGACTGTGGCGTCCTTCAAAGATAGCTCGGAGATAGCGCTCAGGAGCGCCCGAGGCACGCCTGGCGTAGGTTGCGGCCGCAGCGGCGGCAAAGATGACAGCGAAGGCGCCGACTGTGGCGCCCTTCAAAGATAGCTCGGAGATAGCGCTGAGGAGCGCCCGAGGCACGCCTGGCGTGGGCGGCGGCCGCGGCGGCCGCAAAGAGAACAGCGAAGGCGCCGACTGTGGCGTCCTTCAAATATAGCTCGGAGATAGCGCTCAGGAGCGCCCGAGGCACGCCTGGCGTGGGTTGCGGCCGCAGCGGGCGCAAAGGCTACAGCGAAGGCGCCGACTGTGGCGTCCTTCAAATATAGCTCGGAGATAGCGCTGAGGAGCGCCCGAGGCACGCCTGGCGTGGGTTGCGGCCGCAGCGGCCGCAAAGAGGACAGCGAAGGCGCCGACTGTGGCGTCCTTCAAAGACAGCTCGGAGATTGCGCTCAGGAGCGCCCGAGGCACGCCTGGCGTGGGTTGCGGCCGCAGCGGGCGCAACGGCTACAGCGAAGGCGCCGACTGTGGCGTCCTTCAAAGATAGCTCGGAGATAGCGCTGAGGAGCGCCCGAGGCACGCCTGGCGTGGGTTGCGGCCGCAGCGGCCGCAAAGAGGACAGCGAAGGCGCCGACTGTGGCGTCCTTCAAAGATAGCTCGGAGATAGCGCTGAGGAGCGCTCGAGGCACGCCTGGCGTGGGTTGCGGCCGCAGCGGCCGCAAAGAGAACAGCGAAGGCGCCGACTGTGGCGTCCTTCAAAAATAGCTCGGAGATGGCGCTCAGGAGCGCCCGAGGCACGCCTGGCGTGGGTTGCGGCCGCAGCGGCCGCAAAGGCTACAGCGAAGGCGCAGACTGTGGCGTCCTTCAATGATAACTCGGAGATAGCGCTCAGGAGCGCCTGAGGCACGCCTGGCGTGGGTTGCGGCCGCAGCGGCCGCAAAGAGGACAGCGAAGGCGCCGACTGTGGCGCTTTCAAAGATAGCTCGGAGATAGCGCTCAGGAGCGCCCGAGGCACGCCTGGCGTGGGTTGCGGCCGCAGCGGCCGCAAAGGCTACAGCGAAGGCGCCGACTGTGGCATCCTTCAAAGATAGCTCGGAGATAGCGCTCAGGAGCGTGGGGGGGTAGGGGTAGGGTTCGCACGTGGCCCCCTAATACAGCTCCACTGCCCCAGGCCTGACCCCATGCTGGGCCCACCCAGGAGCTGTGCAGATGCATGCCTGGCCAAGCCAGGGGGGCGTACACACCGCTCCTGGGCCCAGGATTGGCTCTGCCTGGGCAGTGGATACGTATGCGTAGATGCCGTCGCCCTACTAGCAGTGGGATGGCGTGCGCGGAAGGGGCCCTCGATTGGGGGGGGGGAGATCGCCTCACAAGGCGAGCGTGCTTTTTTCGGATATCGATGTTGCACGCAATCTTTCAGCCACCGCCAACCGTAGCCTGTGGCCCTGAGCACGCGGGGGCAGAGATCCTGGCCCCCCTCTGAGCGCCGCGCCGCGCCCGCAGCAGAAGCGATGCCCCCCCGCGTTGGGCGCCGGGCGCCGCGGACGACGACGACGGCGACGACGCCGACGACGGCGACGACGAGGGCGACAAAGCCAACGACGACGGCGTCGACGACGACGACGACGACGACGACGACGACGACGACGACGTAGACACAGGCGTAGGCGTAGGCGTAGGCGTTTCGGAGGGTTCGGGAGGACACCCTTTTTGGCACGGGAGGCAGGGGGTCCAGCTTTCGCGGGCCAGGCGGCAAAGGGAGGGGGGGAGGGGCTGGGGCTTCTGTGGGCCTAGGCCTCCCAACTGGGGTTAGAGCAGTCCTCCTCCTCCTGCAGCTACTCCTCCTGCTTCTCCTCCTCCTCCTCATCCTCCTCCTTCTTCTTCTCCTCCTCCTTCTCCTCCTCTTCCTCCTCTTCTTCCTCCTCCTCCTCCACCTACAGGTGGGGTCGGAGGATCGTGCCGCATCGCTGATGCACCGCCGATGCATCTGCGATGCGGCTCGATGTGGAACTCGATTTTCTCCACACCAACGTCGCCGATGCATCGGTGGTGCATCGACGGTGCGGAGCGATCCTCCGACCCCAGCTACTCCGACTCCATTTGGAAGGCCTCGAGTGGGGTCCCACCGAACCTTGAGATCCAGGCGTTGCACTTTTTCACACAGGGCGGTTTCGCCCCGTTTCGGGCCCCGGCAGCATCACATATTATCCACCAGGCTCAAAACATATAGAAAGATGGGTTTAATGGCCCCACTCGTGATCTCTCGCGCGACGTTCCATTTCTATTCGCGACGTCGGATCTCAGGGACAGCCAGACCGCATCGTGAGGACGGGCAACTGTCCCAAGGTGTCCTTGCCTCCTCGCCTCCCGGCCCCCGTTTTGGCCTCCGGCCCCGGGCCGCGGGCTTCCAACTCCGGCGCGAGCTTGGGCGGCCGGTAGCCTCCTTACAGTCGGGGCGCTGAAGCAGGAACCCTTTTTTTCGTTGGGGAGGGGCTCCGCGTTCCTTCATTGTTTTGCCTGTTGCGTCAGGTTTTCCCCAGGTCTTCGACGGGAAGTCGAAGTTTCACTTCTGGAGACAATCGTTTCTGATGTAGGGCTCCTCAGGTCAGCGCCACGACGGTAATCCGGTCGCATTGCGCTCTTATCAGTTCGTCATGTTTGCGGCGTCCGTCCTGCTGAGCAGCAGCGCTCGACCTACCGATCTCTTTGTCTATCTGCACGAGCACCGCAGAGGCTCTTAGGTATGTTTCTCGGCGGGGGGATGGTGATGCAGCGCAAGTGCATGCACCTTGGTTCCACTGCCCCTACATGGCCCCTCCAAGGTGGGTATTAACCTTAAAAAGACTGTGCTCGCTTGTCCGCTGCAAAACCCACCACCGTGCCATCGCAGAATCGCCATTCATGCGGGATCGTTCCACCGAGCTCTCCCGAACAGGCTTGGTTGAACCATGCCAGGGGAACAGGGAACCGATGCTGCAGCGCCGCTTGGCCGTAAAGCTGCATGGTGGTGGCGGAGCCTTTTCGAAGGCCTCTTGGGGGCTTCTTGGGGGAGTTCTTTGGGGCCTCCTGGGAGCCAATTGGGCCCTCGGTGCCTCTTAGGAGCTTTTGAGGGCCTCCTGGGGACATGCTTTAGGTCTTGGGGCCACCCTGAGCGCGCTAGATCTATCGAGCTCTCCCAGAGAAGCTTGGTATAAACATCTTGGGGCCGTTTAGTCTGGTCTTGGGGCCCTCGTGGAGTTCTCTCAGGGCCGTCTTGGGGAGCTCGTGGGCCGCGACTCTTGCCTGAACCCCCCAGCCCCCCCGCAGGTTTCCTTCCGCGGGGGGTCCACCTTCGCGGCGACACGTTAAACCCAGGACCCCTGGCGGCGCATAGTTTTTTGCCCTTCTTCCGCGCGCGTATTGCCATTGGAACCCTTGAGCCACTCCTGCTAGAGTACACCTAGTATTTGAGTACAATTGGTACCATCATGTGCTAGCGCGCAGCTGCTCCTGGAGTGCACCTGGCCCTGCAGCACAACTAGTCTTTTCGACTTGCGATTGAGGCATTCAAGGAAATAGTAAAGACACGTGGCTTAGGAACAAGGAAACATGATAGGATAACGACTTGGGGGTGCGGAAGCAGAGTACATTCTCGATAGAGGAATCAGGAGACAGTATTGGATGTCGATTTCGGACATAAGACAGACAGCAGTAGCGTGCAATTACTGCTAGTACAAATCCCGAGTGCAATTGATATTCTGGTGGTGCTGCATTGCACTTAGAATCTGGGCTCTCGCGCTTTTCCTCCTCTGGTTGCGCTGGGGGGGGGACCCCGCGCGCCAGCACCCCCTGCTGCCGAGAGTTCGTTCCTCTTCCAGAAATCTAGGCAGGGGTAACCCTGGGCCCGAGCCCCTCGCCAAAGGATTGTTTTCTTCCGCGGACCCACGTATCCTATGTTGGAGTCGCCTGGGTGATGTGGGCGGTCCTGGAGACTGTCTTGGGCCGTCTCAGAGCTCTCTTCGACCTTCTGGAGCCGTCTTTGGGCTTTCTGTAGTCTTCCCGAGGTCACGTGAGACCGAACAGCTGGGGAACAAAGACACATTGAAACGCGTCTTGGTTCTCTTCTGATGGCTTTGCTGGAGGGCTCCTCGAGCGCCTCGTTCGGTGCTCTTTCCAGGACTGTTGTTAGGGTTTCCCTTGGGGCACTTTGACGACATTGGGGGGGGGTCTCTGCGCCGTCTTGGGGTGGGCCTTGGGGCATATCACCATGTAAGGGCGCCTCTTGGGTGCTTTCTGGGGCTTGCTTGGGCCTCTTGGGGCATCGTTGCGCTTCCTGGGGTCTTCGGCCGTCTCAGGGTGGGTCTGGCGGCGTGTCGCAACCAGGCTGGGGCGGGTTTGGGAGCTTTTTGGGGGCCGAGAGGAGTGCCAGGGAGCAAAACGCAGGGGAATGTTTTCCATCAGCATGTGACGGCGGAGGTCGCCACTGGAAAGCTTCGAGAACACTGCCAAGCAGCTGACAGGCATGCTTCAAACGGCCCAGCGTGCCGAGGGCACGTTGGCGAATGGTGGCGCACACCTTCCTCGCTCATCCGGAAGAAGGCACGTCGCGGTTCAGGCGTATGGGCCAGGACTTTTTTCAGGCGGTAAGGCTGGCTGACGATTGGCTGGACTGAGTTGGTTGCAGTCACTAGCATGACGTTTTAACTATAAACGCTTCGCGCGCCCCAAGAGCCTATCCAGCTACGAGTGTCTCGCTAATTTTTGTGCTGCGGGGTCTCACATTTCATCACCTCGACTGGCGGGGTGTGGTGTCGTCTAGGCGCGCGCGCGCGGTCGAATCCGGTGTAGTGTGTGCCGGTCTGGTGTTGGTGACCATCTTTGGTGCGCGATCCGGTTTCATCCGTTTGTGGACGTCTGGGTACGCGAAGTTGGCAGTCTGAAGGAGTGCGTTTGTTGTGGTGGCCAGGTTTTGTTTTTCTTCCTGCTTCTCCTCATGCACCCTGCTAGTTTTCGCACGCCTCACGGGTTCCCGCCCGTCCGCCGTCGAAGGCTTCATCCCCATCCTGCGTACCTGCCTGAGTTTACTCGTCTTCCATGTCTTTCCTGCGCCCCTCCTCGCCAGTTGTGGGCCTCCTCGTGGCATCGATGTGTCCACAGGCCGGCGGGCGGGGGCAGACCCGTGAACACGTGGGTGGCTTGCCTGGCTCTCGGCTGTCCCTTTCCCTTCGGGCCCCTCTCCGCTTCTGTTCGGTCAGCTCGTAAGCAGGCGCTCTCCCTCCCTAGAGTCGCGTGCGCCCCCCCCTTCGGAGGCCCTTCCAGAAGCCCTTCGAGAGGCCCGTCTAGAGGCACCTCCAGAGACACCTCTGGAGCCCCCTCAGAGCCTCCAAAGAATACGGTTCCCATGCACGCGCTCCACCCGCCCCTCAAGAGAGCGGACGTGCCATCAGCGCCCGCCCGGCCCCTACCCTGCGATGCTGGACGGTCCGCGTACCTCCACCACCCAATCCAACAACAGATGCACAGGAGTCTACGCAGGGAAGCAAGGGAAGTGAGAAAATGAGGAGGCCTGGGGGAGACTGGGGAGCTTCCACGGCCAGCACGGCTCGAGCATGTCAGCGTTGTTTTCCCCGTCCATGTGATCATGGTCGTCGTCGTCGTCGTCGTCGTCTTCGTTGTCTCTGTATCTCCTTCTCTTTCCCTATCTCTCTCTCTCTCTCTCTCTTCTTCATTTCTGTCTTCCTTTCTTTGTTTCTTTATTTATTTGTTTATTTCTTTTTTTTTTGTTTTCTCTCTCTCTCTCTCTCTGTGCTGATACCATGAGTGCCTATGCGCGCAGACATGCGCAGACAAGTGATCTGGCCGGATTTCCAGTCCGTGACTGGGGCAGCCGCCGATGGGCCCCAGGAGGCCTCCAGAGGCTTCGAAAGCCCCCGAAGACGGCCCAGATGGCCCCAAGATTGCTCGAGATGTGCCCAAGATGGCCCACACAGGGGCAAATATGCCCCCCGGAGACCCCAAGAGAGCTCCAAGAAGCTTTTCAAAAAAGGCCCCCCAGAGGCAAACCTCGTAAATCTCTGGTTGGGTTTTGAAGGCGTTTCGTGCTTCGCGCCGCTTCGGCTTGTCAGCGCTCCTCGACGGCCCAGAGGCCCCCCAAGACCGCCACCAGGAGGCACAAGGGGCCCCGAAGGCGGCCCCAGGACGGCCCAAGATGGCCTCAAGACAGCCGAAGAGGCGCCCGCGACAACCGATGAGGGCCCAATGATGGCCTCAAACGGCCCTTCGCCCAAGCCATTGCAGCGTGCCGCAGTTCCGAATCTTCGCCCCCGCGCCAGAGCCACCTAACGGACCAAGGGTTCGACGGCGAAGCGTAGCAAGCCGTTGACAACTTGTTAAATATATGTATATATATATATGTGCATACATACATGTGCATACATACATACCTACATACATACATACATACATACATACATGCATGCATGCATACATACATACATACATACACATATACATACATACATACATACATACATACATACATACATACATACATACATACATACATACATACATACATACATACATACATACATACATACATATTTACACACATACAAACATACAAACATACAAACTTACAAACATACAAACATTCAACCATACACATATACATACATACATACATACATACATACATACATACATACATACATACATACATACATACATACATACATACATACATACTGTCAGACCTACACACAGACATACATGCATTCACACATACACATACACGCATACACATTCACACATACATATAAAAAACAAACATGCATACATACGTACGCACATGCATGCATGCATACATATACACATACATAGGTACAGACATACGTATACATATACACTCACACGACTGCATTGGCACTTCGCACGCAATTTGATACGCAGGCGGAAGATCAAGAAGGTAAACCAGACAGTCTTGCGATAATTCTTTATTGTTCCCAAACATCCTGTGGTGTTGGGTCCTCGTTTTGAAGAAGCGGTCCCCGTGTCTCCTCCTCCCGTGCCCCTCCCCCAGTGGGGGTACCACATGCGTCTGCCACACCCAGTACAGCGTTTTGTGGCCCCATAGGGAGCTCCACGTAAGGCCCCAGTGGGAGGTACCACATGCGTCTGCCATACCCAGTACAGCAGCGTTTCGTGGCCCCATAGGGAGCTCCACGCAAGGCCCCAATGGGGGTGGCCACATACGTCCGCCACACCCAGTACAGCGCTTCGTGGCCCATAGGGAGCTCCACGTAAGGCCCCAGTGGGGGTACCACATGCGTCCGCCACACCCAGTACAGGGCTTCGTGGCCCCATAGGGAACTCCATCGGAGGCCCCAGTAGGGGTGGCCACAAGCGCCCGCCACACCCAGTACAGCGTTTCGTGGCCCCATATGGGACCGTCCGCATGCGTCCCGCACACCCAATTTGGCATTTTCACCAACCCAGAATAGCGCTTCGTGGCCTCATGAGGAGCTCCACCGAAGCCCCAGTGGGACCGTCCGCATGCGTCCCCGGAACCCAATTTGGAATCTTCACCCACCCAGTACAGCGTTCCGTGGCCCCATAGGGAGCTCCACCGAAGCCCCCAGTGGGACCGCCCACATGCGTCCCACACACCCAATTTGGCAGCTACACCCGCCCAGTACAGCGCTTCGTGGCCCCATAGGAAGCTCCACCGAAGCCCCCGGCTGGACTGTCTGCGTGCGTCCCGCACACCCGATTTGGCATTTTCACCAAGCCAACCCAGTATAGCGTTTCGTGGCCTCATTAGGAGCTCCACCGAATCCCCCAGTGGGACCGCCCGCATGCGTCCCGCACGCGCAATTTTACATTTTCATCCACCCCAGTACAGCGTTCCGTGTCTCCAAAAGGGAGCTCCACCGAAGCCCCCAGTGGGACCGCCCACATGCGTCCCACCCACACACACAACACAACACAACACAACACAACACAACACAACACAACACAACACAACACAACACAGCACAGCACAACACAACACAACACAACACAACACAACACAACACAACACAACACAACACAACACAACACAACACAACACAACACAACACAACACGGCACGGCACGGCACAGCACAGCACAGCACAGCACAGCACAGCACAGCACAGCACAGCACAGCACAACACAACACAACACAACACAACACAACACAACACAACACACACACACACAATTTGGCATTTTCACCCGCCCAGTGCAGCGTTTCGTGGCCCCAGTATGAGCTCCACGAAGCCCCCAGTGGGAACGTCCGCATGCGTCACGGAAGCCCAATTTGGCATTTTCACCCGCCCAGTGCAGCGTTTCGCGGCCTAATAGGAAGCTCCACCGAAGCCCCCAGTGGGACCGTCCGCATGCGTCCCCGAAGCCCAATTTGGCATTTTCACCCACCCAGTACAGCGCTTCGTGGCCCCATAGCGCGCTCCACCAGAGCCCCCAGTGGGACCGTCCGCATGCGTCCCACACACCCAACTGGGCATTTTCACACACCCATTACAGCGCTTCGTGGTTCCATAGGGAGCTCCACCGACGGCCCCAGTGCTACCGCCCGCATGCTTCCCCCCCACCCGGTGCAGCGCTTCGTGGCCCCACAAGGAGCTTCACCGAAGAAGATAGTCACACTTGGGGTACCCACAATTGCATATGGTTGGGTCCTTCGCCAGGATACTGTTTTGTTTTCGTTTGCCTTCCTCTTCCAGATGTCCCGTGTGGCTTACGGGCGGCCCCAGATGGCTTCAAGACGGCCCACGAGATCTCGACGGGCGCTCCCCAGAGGGCCCCAAGAGGCAAAAACCATCGATGCCGCTTGGGTGTTTCAATGTTTTGGGGGTTCTCGACGTTCGAGCTTCCGACGGGCCCCCAAGACCACCCCAGAGATGGCCCGAGAGGCCCCCAAGAGGGCCTCAAGACGGCCCTAGACGGTCCCGAGACGGCCCATGACGGCCCCAAGAGGGGCCCAGGACGGCCCAAGAGGGCTTCGAGACGGCCCCAAGAGGGGCCTCATGCACCTGCCCGACGCTGCCCGCCAGCTGTTCGACCGCGCTGGCGCTCGCCCTCCCCGCGGACCAAACGTATTTTGGGCATCGGATAGGTCTGGAGCTCGGGGGGGAGGGTCGGGAGAGGTGGGCGCCTCCGTCCAGGCATGGCCAATCAGGAGTTGTGGCAACACGCGTGGAACGTGACGTGGCAGAAGCAGGACTCCCTGGGCCTGTCCACGGACCAGGCGAGGGGGGGAGGGATAGGATCTTGTGCGCAAGGAAGCTGCTGGAGGGCGCCGCGGTCGAGTAGCTTCTGAGCAACACCACTGCCCATGGTGGGGCACTCCTGGTATCAGCGGGCAGCTTGCTATTCCCGCGGGCGCAGACTTACAATTGCTGTCGGGGTGGGATTTTCTAAGTCGGGAGGTCGGGTGGCGCTCTGGCGATGGAGAGAGGAGGATGTCTGTGATGGTGATGATGATGATCGTGGTGATGATGATGGTGGTGATGATGACAATTATGATGATGATGATGATGATGATGATGATGATGATGATGATGATGATGATGATGATGATGATGATGATGATGATGATGATGATGCTGATGATGATGATGATGATGGTGATGGTGGTGATGGTGATGGTGATGGTGATGGTGATGGTGATGATGATGATGATGATGCTGCTGCTGCTGCGGCTGCTGCAGATGTTGATGATGATGATGATGATGATGATGATGATGATGATGATGTTGATGATGACGGTACTGGTGGCGGTGAGGACGACGACGGTGACAACGACGATGAGGATGAGGATGAGGATAAGGATGAGGACCAGGATGAAGATGAGGATGAGGATAAGGATGAGGATGATAATAATAATGAGGATGCTGACAATGTTGATGCTGCTGCTGTTGCTGCTGCTGCTGCTGATGACGATGATGATGATGATGATGATGATGATGATGATGATGATGATGAGGAGGAGGAGGGAGGAGGAGGAGGAGGGAGGAGGAGGAGAGGAGGAGGAGGAGGAGAGGAGGAGGAGGAGGAGGAGGAGGAGGAGGAGGAGAAGGAGGGAGGAGGAGGAGGAGGTTGAGGAGGAGGAGGAGGAGGAGGAAGAGGAGGAAGAGAAGGAGGAGGACGAGGAGGAGGCGGAAGAGGGGGAGCCCGCCAGCGCACACGGGGCACCCGAGGCGACGTAAAGTCAGCGTGGGTGGCCAGACGGTCTTAAATTGGTCTTCAGTGCGTGGCGGAAGTGGCATTCCGCGGAGCCGAGTCTTGTTGTGTATTTTTTTGTCTGAGGGAAGATTGTTGTTGATCCTCCCCACTGGTGCCCATGGTCTTTTTCAACTGAAGTGCCCCCCTTCACTGGGCTCGCACTTTGCTTCTGGCAGGGAAAGCATTGATGCTCAAGCTGTGCTTTTGGGCCCCTGGCTGCAACAGCAACGCTTTCCGCCTGAGACGTCCTCACAGCTTATTCAAGGATCGCGCTTGCGCCCGCGACGGTGGGTGGACGAAAAATGCAAGTTGTTCGTGGACGCATGCGGCTGCAGACGGACTGCGACAAGATCTCGACGCCCCCCCCCCTGCCCCCTACATGTCAATGTTGGCGTCGGTGAGGCACCCCCCGTCCCGGACAAAATTATGCAAGTCAACACTGAAATGCGGGGGTGAGGTGGCTCCTCAGAGATCGAGTGAATCTGATTCAAATCAGCACGCTGCTTCCCAGAGCGTTCAAACAACTTGCAATAGTTTGTCCACCGACTGGACGTCCTCACGATTTCCTTCAGAATTGCACTCTCGGCTCGGATTTCCCCATGCGTTACTCGGGCGCTGGGCGCTCTCGAGGTCCGGGAACTGCGCTCTCGCGCGAGACCTCCACACAAGCTGCTCAAAAGCATCGCGCTCTCGCCCGAGGCTTCGCCACACTCTGCGAGCACCGCCTCGGTGCCCCGCCCGCGCGACCCGCCCGTGAGGTCCCGCCCGCCCGCGCCGACCGTTGGGCTTCGTCCGCCCCCCAGAGGAGCCGCGGGCTCGCCTGCCTGGAGGCCCGCCCGCCCGCGTTTTTATGTCCCGCCTGGCCCGCCCGTGGGAGGTCCGTCCGCCTGGCCCGCCTGTTGGGATCCGCCCCGACCGGCCCGCCCGCTCGCCACGATATCCGCCCGGCTGCCTGCCAGGAATCCCGCCCGCCCCCTCGCTTGAAAGTCCATCAGGGACCCTCCTCCAATGCAGAACGGCGCTCTCGGGGATGGGGGGGGGGGGTGTACCCGAGCCCCCCCACATGGTCATTTTCCATATCAAGTCTCTTGTTGGCGAGCTCCTGATTCTCGCGGCTGGGCCCTCTCGCCCAGCGTCGGGAAGTCTCCGATGGATTTCCACCCCGGAACCGTTTCGGGGTGAGCGTCCCGCCCGCCCAGCCCGCCCATCAGGGCGTGGCCGCCCGACTCGCCACGTTGGTCCACCCGCCCAGCCCGCCAGGGCAGGGTCCGCCGTCCGCCGATCCTCTGGCGTCTACTCCTCCCCCCACCCCCCTCTGTTGAGTCTTTTTCGCCCTCGGTTCTCCTATCTCCCCCATTGCCCCCCTCCCCTCTCGTGTTTCCCTCCTTTCCTCGCTCTCTCCCTTCTGATTTGCCCTTCCTCTTCATTTTCTGGGATCCGCGCCAGCTTCCCGCTGCAGGCAAAGAACAGATCCTCCAAAGGGTGTACTATCGAAGAGAACGAGGGCGGGTATCGAGGGTTCGGGTGTATACATGTTGAGTGACACACAAGCAACGAAGAATTAACAGTCTTGAGATTATTGCTGCTGTCGTCGTCGTCCCCAAGACCCGCCCCACGGCCAGCCCCGCGACCAATCCCGCGACCCATCCGGGATCCACCCGCGACCCACCTGCAACCTTTCCGCGACCCACCCGCGACCTTCCCGCGACCTCCTACAACCGAGCCACGACCCATCCGCGATCCTCCCACGACCTACGCTCGCGACCCACGCACACACACAAACACACACACACACATATAGCTGCGTTGACAGGCAAGGTCAGCGTCTGCAACGGAATCTTGACACTTGCTCTTAAGCCTCGCGACCCGCCGACGCCCCGCCCCGCGCCCCCCCCACACCCTGCTCTGCAGAAGGGTCGGCGCCTGCGGCGGGCTTCTTTCCACTGACGCTCGAGCCCCGCGGCCCCGACCAGGCAGCCCAAGCGCCCCTATCACTCTTGACACACAACGGTGGGGTCGGGTGCAGCTCCAGCGCAGGACCCCCTCCACCACCACCACCCCAGGGCTGCCAGGGACCAGCCCAGCCGCGGTGTTCAGGAACGCCGTCCGCCCGCGCACTCGGAGGTCAAGGTTTCCGGGGCAGCTTATAATTTCTAGGTGCTCTCCACGGGACATCTACCCATCCTCGGTTCAAGAACCATTCAGGCACGAGCGGGTTTGGAGGCACTCGAGGCTTAAAACGAATGGCTCGAATAGTTGTTGGGGGTCTCCTTGAGTACGCAGAACAGCCACTGCAGACAAAGAGACGGAGCATCGAGGACGACTCAGATAATTTCAATAGGGTTGGCAGGGGCGAGATACGTCGCAGCATGTTGCAGGGTGGAGATACGTCGCAGCATGTTGGTGCGCAGAGGCATTTACACGTTTGCCAGTATAGCTTCCAAGGCCGCTTACAGGACTTGCAGGTGGTCTGGTTCACGATGAAACTGCGGGTTAGTTGCTTGATGCCGTTTGAACATTGCGTATACTTGATGATGAAGGTGAACATCACATGGCGGCGCCGAGGTGGACAGCAGGGACACAAGACACTTGGTTGAATCGTGAAGGGAACTTTCGTTGGGGGCGTAATGATTGTAAGAAACCAATCGAGCAGCAGTAAATGATGTCCACCACCTCCCCTGCCCAAATCAGGCGCAGGTCTACGCGCAGGCACAGAAGGCTCGCTGGGCGGAGTGCGCTACGCCATTCAGATAGCAAGGCGAAGGAACGGCACGTGGGTGGCGAGAGGGATATCCGGGAAGACGAATACGGGTGTGGGAATCTGGGCCATGGGAAGGAGGAATGAGTAGGGGGAGGAGAAAAAAAGAGTAGGAGTAGGAGGACGAAGAGGAGGAGGAGGAGGAGGAGGAGGAGGAGGAGCAGCAGGAGCAGCAGGAGCAGCAGGAGCAGCAGGAGCAGCAGGAGCAGCAGGAGCAGCAGGATCAGGAGCAGGAGCAGGATGAGAGGCTGGATGACGATGAGCCAGCGACTGTAGATACCGACGAGGGGTAGGAGTAGGAGCAGGTGGACTGCAAGGATTGGGGCAGGGATGATAGGTCGATTAGGAGTGGGAGGATGTGATGTGGAGGATGTGAAGGATGTGGAGTGGGATGCGGACAATTCGTCTTTGTCCCGACGCGTATTCTCGTATTCGTTTGCGCTCGTTGTCATATTTTTATTGAGTAGTGTGGTCTCAGCTTATCTTGCGTGCGATGGCGTGATACATGTCGAGACATGCTGGGAGGAAAGGGAGTGCGAGGGGATGTGGAGGGACAGAAGGGAAAGGTAGGACGGAGGAGGAAGATGGACCATCGGATAATCAGACGTAGGAGGAAGAGTAAGTGGATGATCATATACATGATGATGATTCTGCTGATGATGATGATGATGAGGATGAGGATGAGGATGAGGATGAGGATGAGGACGTCAGGATGGTGATGATTGTGACGATAATGCTGATGCTGATGATGATGGTGATGATGCTGTTGTTGAGGATGCTGATGATGATGTTGACACGGATGTTGATGCTGATGATTATGCAGCTGATTTTTATGTTGTTGCTGTTGATGATGATGATGATGATGATGATGATGATGATGATGGTGATGGTGATGGTGATGGTGATGGTGATGGTGATGGTGATGGTGATGGTGATGGTGATGGTGATGGTGATGATGATGATGATGATGATGATGATGATGATGATGATGATGATGATGATGATGATGATGATGATGATGATGATGATGATGATGATGATGATGATGATGATGATGATGATGATGATGATGATGATGATGATGATGATGATGGTGATGGTGATGGTGATGGTGATGGTGATGGTGATGATGATGAGGAGGAGGAGGAGGAGAGGCGGTCGTGGTGCACCAGCATCAGCATCAGCAGGATTGACGCAGGAGGGTCCCCGCGCTCGTCGAGCAGCGTCGTCCCCAAACATCCACGCAGGGAGTGTTATTTCGAGGAGGCACGATGTGCACGGCGCGGCCACTCCGCAAGAGGAGCAGCAAATACGTTGAGTTAGTGCAAGCGGTCGGGTGCGTGCAGAATGCGGCCGTGCGAGCTTCTTGCTCGCGGTGGAGCGACCCTGACGAGTGGCAGAGAGGGCGCTGGCGGGGTGCGCTGAGGTCATGTCGTGGCGGGTGGCGATCGGACCTTCTCGAGGGTGGCGGGGGAGGATGCAACGACGCAGGGCCCACTTTGGGAGGAGGCCCCTGCCCGCTGCAGGGGCAGACGGGCGAGGCCGGGAGCGGACAGGCCGGCTGCAGGCCGGCGGGGCTCCGTCCCCCGCCCGGTGGAGCCGAGCCGCTGCGTGTCTGCCAGAGCGTGGCCCGTCGGGTCGGCGATCTGCTGCTGCGGGCTCGGGCCGCGCGCCGAGCGCGTGCGTTCCGCCGCGGAGGGAGAACATGCACTGCACAGGCAGAAGCCTCCGGAGAGCTCCGCGAGGATCTCCCGGGTCGGCGCTGGGGCCCCTCTGGCGCCGCGCCTCCGGCGCCGCCCCCGGCGCGCCCCGCTGGAAGATGACTGCTCAGGGAGTCCTGTGAGCGGGATGCATGGCTTGGCGGGCCGAGGGGAACGGCGGAGGGCGAGCAGCACAGGCAGCAGCGGGAGCGCGGGCGGCTGGAGCCGCAGCCACGTGCCCCGCGGACTGGAGCTCCGGGAGGTCCATGCTTCATCCGCGCGCCAGGGAGGAGGAGGAGGAGGAGGAGGAGGAGGAGGAGGAGGAGAGGAGAGGAGGAGGAGGAGGGAGGAGGGGAGGAGGAGGAGGAGGAGGAGGAGGAGGAGGAGGAGGAGGAGGAGGAGGAGGAGGAGGAGGAGGAGGAGGAGGGAGGAGGAGGAGGAGGAGGAGGAGGAGGAGGAGGAGGAGGAGGAGGAGGAGGAGGGGAGGAGGAGGAGGAGGGAGGAGGAGGAGGAGGAGGAGGAGGAGGAGGAGGAGGAGGAGGAGGAGGAGGAGCTGCGCGCGGGGACCTCCGAGACGGAGCAGGCTCGTGCCGTGCTCTGCTCCTCCGGCCGTCGGGCCGTGCGCGCCGAGGGCGGGCGCCTCGCCGCCGAGGCCCCCCAGGCGGCGGCGGCAGCGGACGTTCCCCGCCCGCGCGAGGGCGCCCTCGCGCCCACGCCCGCGAGCGCTCGGGGCCCGCCCGTGCCGGTGGCGAGCCCGGGCCAGGGCTCGAGCTGAACGGTGTTTCGGCAGTTTCGTGGACCGTTTTCGTTTTGACTTCGTTTTGCAGCAAATGTGGAACGAAGACAGGACTAGGGATGGCGAAAACAAGACGAAAACGGAAAACACTGTTTAACTCGAGCCCTGTCCCGGGCGCCTCCCCAGGCAGAGGCCGAGCCCCCTCGCCCAACCTGGGAGGGGAGGGGGGGCGGGAGGGTGAAGGGAGGGGGGGCAGGGCACGGGCCTGGCAGCGCTCGGACGTGTGCATTTCTTTTTTTCTCGGCGAGGACCCTGGAGGACCAGCCTGGAGGACCCTGGAGGACCCTGGATGACCCTGGAGGCCTGGCATCGCTCGGACGTGCGCATTTTTTTCCGCGGCGAGGAGCATCGAGCAGACAAAGCCGCGCACGAAACCGACAAAAATGCACAGGGAGTGGACGTCCGAGCAATGGCACGTGGGGGGGATGGGGGGAGAGGCGGGGAGCCGATGATCCTCGGGACGTGCGTCAACCCAGGCGCGTGTACAGTCGGGGCCCTGAAGAAGGAACCCTTTTCGTTGGGGAGGGGCTCGGTGTTCCTTGATTGGGCTGCAGTTTGCCTTCTGTCTTCCTGAGGTTTTCCATGGGAAAGCGAAGTTCAACTTATGGGAGAAAGGGGCCCCGTTCCTTATTTAGGGTTCCTTATGTCAACGCCGCGACTGTACCCCCCTTCGGCGCCGCCGAAGCAGGCGCGCAGCCCGCGTCGGCCCTCGGTGCGCCGCTCTGCGTCGTCGCGTCGGAGGCCCTCGGGGGACGAGCACGGGTCTCCTGGCATCGCTCGGGCGTGTGCACTTTTTTTTTTTTTCCCTCGGCGAGGACCATCGGGGAGCATCCCTGATCATGTTTGGCGACAGAACTACCACGCACGAAGCCGACAAACATAATCACAGGGGGGAGGGGCGTCCGAGCGACGGCGAGGGTCTGAGCCGGCGCAGGTTCTGAGAAGCATCGAGGGGGGGGGGGGGGCGCAGCGGGGGAGGAGCACGCGGGGGGGGCTGGCGGAGGCTAGATTTACGTCGGGCCTGTCCCCCTACAGGGGGATTTTCGACGAAACTTAAAAAATAACCCCAAAAAGGTCACAAAGTACTGCAAAAATAGTTCGTGAACTATTTTTGGCGTATGTTTTGACCTTTTTGGCATATTTTTGGGGTATTTTCGTTTTTTCGTCCAAGATCCCCCTGTAGGGGGACACGCCCGACTTAAGGCTGGATCGCCCACAGGGGGCGCGGCGCGACGATCAGTCGCCCTTTGTACCGGCCGCGGCCTCGGCCGCAAGGATTTTGCCCTCCTCTCCGGGGCGGCGCGAGGGAGCGCGCGAGGAGGAGCGCGCGAGCCGCGGGAGCGAGCACTCGGAGCGTCAGAGGTCTCGGTGCACACCTTCGCCTCTTCCGAGAGGGCGGCCAGAGGCGCTGACGGGGCACGGAGGGAGAGAGATCCCCCGGGTCGCCGCGCGGGAGCGGCCGCCCTTATAAGGTGTGGAAGCAGTGGCTGGCCGAGCGGGAGCGCCTCGGCAGGGAGCAGGCCGCCGCGGAGGGCCGCAGGAAGGCCGAGGAGACGGCAGGGGGCGGGCCGCGAGCGGGGGGCAGCAAGGCTTCGGGGCTCGGGGTGCGAGGTGTTCGGATGTCTTCGTCGGTTCCGGGCGGCTTGCCAGCCTCGGGGATGCGTTCCAGCGGCTGCGCTTCGCCGAGAGCATTCCGGGGATGCCCAGATCGTTCCGAACGGCCGCCAGGGAGCCGAGGTATGGCCCGAAAACCGGGGGCAACGTTAGGGGGGGATAGGTGGGCTCAGGGGGGGATGCAGCGGCCACCAAATCGCCCATCCATCGCAGGAGCGTTCCTTCGGTTTCGCATTCCTGGGCCTGTCGCAGATCTATCGTCGATGTGCAACCGCCGATCCCAGGGCGATGTTCCCCCCCCCCTGAGCCTGTCCCCCCCCTATCGCTCCCCCTCCGTAATTACTGCATGTCGCCGACGTGCCAAGTTTGGTCGAGTGCTGTTTTTCAGCACGCCTTGCGTGTGTGGCGTCGTGTTGCCGTCGGCCCCTTCCCACTCGCCGGCCTGGCCGCTGAGGTGCCGCGTGAGGCTCCGGCCCACCGCGTTAGGTTGGTTCGTCTTTGCGCGGCCCGCTCTGACTGGACTCGCCGCTGGCGCTCTCGCCTGCGGCCGCTGACTAAAAAGCGTGGCGTCGCCCCCTCCTTCTGACCTCGGTCTCTCCCCCCCCACCGCGCACGGGGCGCGCCTCGCCTGCCCTTTGACGCCGAGCCATCCGCCGCATCAGACCGTGTCCGTGGGGGGTGAGCACTGGGACGAGTAGGAGGAGGAGGAGGAGGAGGAGGAGGAGGAGGACGAGGAGGAGGAGGAGGAGGACTGATGATGATGATGATGATGATGATGATGATGATGATGATGATGATGATGATGATGATGATGATGATGATGATGATGATGATGATGACGATGACGATGACGATGATGATGCCGATGATGGATGATGATGATGATGATGATGATGGTGATGGTGATGGTGATGATGATGATGATGATGATGATGATGATGATGATGATGATGATGATGATGATGATGATGATGATGATGATGGTGATGGTGATGATGATGATGATGAGGAGGAGGAGGAGGAGGAGGAGGAGGAGGAGGAGAAGAAGGTGTCGTATGTGGGCTCTTTTCCGAAGGAACGGGATGCGCGTGTCGGGGTTTCGGCTTGGTGCCTGGTCGGGGGGGCGGCCGTGGGCGTCTCGTGGGCGCCCCCGCGCAGAGGCGGGGGCACGCCGAGAGGCTTCGCGCCCGGTGCCCGCCCGTGGGCGCGCCTCGTGGTCGAGCTCTGCGCCCAGCGGTGTTTCGTATTCCGTCCTTGCTTCCCCCTCCTCCTCTCCCACCTCCCTCACCGCAGGCTGGACCAGTGGCATCCGAATGGTCGCTGTTGTGGGTTGCGATCGCTGTTATGATTGCAATTGCTCCCATCCTCCCGCGGTGTACCGGCCTATCCTGCCGCGGATCGGCCGCTGGTGCTCCCAGCGGGACAGCGCGCAGATTCCGAGACAACCACGGTTCTGATATTCAGTTTCACGAGGGCCGCAACTCGTGACATTAACGTTGCGCTTTGCCGCTGTCAGAAGGCCTTTGGTCGTGCCTAGGGATGAACGACATGTTTGGTCCCCGTCTTACTGGCTGCGACTTTCTTCACTCCTTCCTCCCTCGTCTCCCTTTCTCCTGCGGTTGTTACCTCTGGCTTTGTCAGGGTTTTGAACAATTGATGCGCGTGACGGGCGTTGTTGGCCAACTCCTGTGTTCCGTTCCGTTCCTCCTCGTTTGTCTCTTATGCCTCTTCGGTTTCACACGTGTTCGGCTGCTAGCTTCTCATCGGGCAGGTTCATGGATCTCACGTTTGCTCGTTTGAGCTGCGTTGTCGTTGGTGGTGGTGGCGGCGGGTGGAGGTGGTGGGGGTGGACTTATTGCAGAATGTCGTGGGCTGGATACGGTGCCTTGGCGAGCTGCCACGTAGCGCTGGTGCCAAGCAGCTGGATCCTGCGTGCCCAGAGCCCTGATCCTGGTCCTCTGTGACCACCGTCTTTCATATTCTGTCCTCCTCCTCCACAGCGTCCTTGTTTTCCTTCTTTTCCTCATCCCACCATGACAGATGAGCGGCTCCATCATCTCATTTGGCCTTCGTGCACGGAGGGAGAAAGAGGAATCGACAACAAATGCATACATACAGGTGTATATATATATATGTAGAGAGAGAGAGAGTGAGAGAGAGACACGGCAGACAAACAGGCAGGCAGACAGACAGACAGGCAGACTGACAGGCAGGCACAGAGAGAGAGGGAGAGAGAGGCATGTCCAGCGTATGCTCGGCGTTGCACGGGCAGGCGCGACCATGCTCCTCCTCCTCTTGTTGCTCCTCCTCCTCCGCATCCCCGTCTCCCCCCTCCTCTTTCCCATTTCTCCTCCTCGTCCCCCCCGTTCGTCCTCCACCTCCGCCTTCGCCTCAGCCTCCTTCTCCTCCTTCTCCTTGGACTCCCCGCCTCATCGTCCTCCCCCTCCTCGTTATACTGGTCCTGGTCCTCCTCCGCTGCATCCGCATCCCCCATCTCCCCCTCCCCTCCATCCTTCGTCTCCCCTCACCGTAACTCTCCCATCTGCTCATCCTGGCAAGGTATGTGGCCTGAATATGTTTCTAATGCCCAGGGCAAGTGCATCGTAAGAAATGCCCTTCCTCCTTGGCGATGGTGGCTCAAGGCTGAGTGCAGCCTACGATCGCAAGGCGAGCGCCAGAGGACATCGCACGCAGGGTCGCACGTTGGTCGGCGATGCGACTGATGCGGAATCATCGCATTCATCAGTCACAGCGCTTGTTGGATCAGCGTAAACAGAAGTGCTATCAGCGTCATGATCATATGATGCCAGTCTCTTAGTTTATGGTCTGATACCTGCACGTCCCACCCCCGCCTGATCCTCCTCCTCATCCTTCGCCGTTTCTCCTCTGCCTTCCCCCTCCTCATCATCCACGCCTTGCCCTGAGACTTCGTCTCTCCCATTCCTTTCCACGCTCACCCGCATGGAAGGAGATTTTGCGCAACGCCAAAGCCGAGCAGGCGGCCAAGGAGGAGACGACGCTCGAGCAGGAGGCCGCGGAGAAAGAGGCCCCAACACTTGCGCAGCTGATGATGATGATGATGATGATGATGATGATGATGATGATGATGATGATGATGATGATGATGATGATGATGATGATGATGATGATGATGATGAGGAGGAGGAGGAGGAGGAGGAGGAGGAGGAGGAGGAGGAGAAGGATTAGGGGAGGACAACGGGGGCGGCGGCGGTGGCGACGCCGACGACGGCGACGACGACGACGACATCTTGCTGCTGCGATCAGACCCGCCGATGGCGCGACAAGGGGAACTGACCGAAACTGGCCTGCTGCGTCGAAATGTGGGCTGCGAACCTCTCGCGAGGGCGCCGCCGACGAGGGGCGCAGGCGGGGGGCCAGCCTGCAGCGACGCGCACGCAGGCCCCCCAGCAACGCACGGAGGGCTCGCCTGGGCACAGATCCTGGAGGGGGTGGGAACTGTGGGAAGGGGGAGCTGCGAAATCTGGCTGAGGGAAACAAGCAAGCAACACGTCCCCCCCCCACTTCCCCGCAGTTCAAAGTTGGCATGGTCACGCATCACCGCTCGGACACTCAAACGCGGAAGGTCCGAAACCAACATTGCACTCGGGGATATGCGGGGGGCAGAGGAGGGGGAGTTCAAGCCATACGTTACGCGTGAGTGTTGCTTGATGGTTTCCGACACCTGTCTGCCGCAGATAGCTGGAATCGTCTCCGACGCTGGGAGTTCTCCCCGATACATGTGTTCCTCCGGCGCCAGGATGCGCTGGGAACACCAGCTACGTGAGCTGCTTCGCTACCCCTCTCCCCTTTACTACCCCCCCCCCCCCCGGCTCCAGATCCGCCCAACTCGGGGCGATTTTGCAAGCAGGGCGGCAGTGTCCGCCCTGCCTTTCGGGCTCCTCTGATGCCGATGTCCGCCCCTCTCTGCCGCCGCTGTTTCCGCCACGCTCTTGCGGAACTGGCAGCTCCTGATATCCCGAGGCGGAACGAGCAGCTCTTTCGCGTCGTTGGGGGTGCACTTGGCATCGCTCGGACGTGTGCAGTTTTCCTTCGGCGAGGGCCATCGAGGAGCATCCTTGATCATTTGGCGAAAAAACCACGCACGAGACCGAAAAAAACACAGGGAATGGACGTCCGAGCGATGGCGAGTGCACCGCCGACCACAGCTTCAGAGCCGAAAACGACCGACCACGGCACGGCGCCCCCCCGGAGTCAAAGGGGCCCTCCGTCGCCCGACCAGGAAGCTGCATAAAGGGCGCCGCGTCATAGTCACGCACCCCGAGGGCCTTTTGGAGAGCCCGTTGGGCCTGGTCGCCAGGGCAATCGCGTCAGCCTTGTGGCCCCGGCGACGTCGTGGGGCCATCACGTCAGCCCTGTGGCCCCGCGACGTGTCCGCCGGCAGGCTCCCTCCTTCTGCTCGCCCCCCTTGTCCTCCTGGTCTTTCTTCCTCCTGCTCCCCTCGTCGCCTGTCTCCTCGTTACTTCTTCCTGGCAGGAAGCTCCGCGCCGCGCTGCAGGCCCTCCAAGCCCCTCGCCTCTCCGCGCCGAGCCCCCCCAGGTTGCGCGCCGTGCTCGGCGGCGCGAAGCCGCGCGGGCTATGCACGCAGGGGCGGCGCGTCGCCGGAGTGACCCCCGGGTGCGGGCCCGCTGGAGCCTCCCGATCGCCGAGCGCAGTGCGCTGTCTTGCGCGCTCACTCACGCCACATTCATCTGTGAACGCCTCCCCCTCCTCCTCCCCCTCCTCCTCCCCCTCCTCCTCCTCCTCCTCCTCCTCCTCCTCCTCCTCCTCCTCCTCCTCTCATCCCCCACCCCTCCCTCCCTCCCTCCCTCCCTTCCTCCTCCTCCCCCACCCCTCCTCCTCCTCCTCCTCCTCCTCCTCCTCCTCCTCCTCCTCCTCCTCCTCCTCCTCCTCCTCCTCCTCCTCCTCCTCCTCCTCCTCCCCCTCCTCCCCCTCCCCCCAATGTTCAAAGTTGGCGGGGGATCTGATGAGTTGCACCTCGACCGCAGTCTCCCCCCTCGCGTGCCAACTTTGAGCATGGGGGGCAGGGGGGGTGTTCACTAACTGCTTCCCTCTGCCGGATGTCCTGCGCGCTCGTGTGTTTGGCCCCCCCGCGGCCCCCCAAAGAGGCTCTGCGCCAGAGGTCGCTCCCGCGTGCGGTCGACCCGTGGGGCGAGCGGAGGGGGGCGGGCCTTCTCAGAGGGCGGCGGCCGACCTCTCGGGAGCCCTCCGGCCTTCCGAGACGTCCTCCGCGTCGTCGGAGGGGGCCCGAGAAACTTCCCCGAGGGCGCGAGGGCTTCGAGAGGCCCCGCGGTCTTTGAGAAGGCCTGCCCTCCCCCCCCCGGGCGCCCCGCCGCACTGTTTTTTGTAGTGATGTCCACCCGAGACAGCGATCGCTGACGTAACGTACTCGTAAGGAAAAGGATGATGAGGAAGAAATGCAAGGAAGAGGAGAATGACAGGCTCATGGAACATTGTTCTCTCCTCTTCTGGATTCCTGTCGTGCCAGACTGGACGGACGAAGTCCACTAAAGGCGCAGCCGTACCGAGGGTTTTGTAAACCTGCGCCTTGCGAGTAAGAAGGACAGTTCTACAATTGAGGGAGTGATGCAATATAAAGAGTACTTGGGTAGTGCGAGAATGCGGGAAGCGAAGCTTTGGGTTCTGCCGTCGCGAGGCTGGAGGGAGCTCGGGTGCCTGGAGGCGCGACCTACCCCCCTCTGCTAAGTGAGGGAAGTCGAAATCTCCAGGCAACATGAAGTCGAAATCTCCAGGCAACATCACACCGGCCGTTATCGCCAGCTCTTGGACTGGTTTTGGGGCTTGTCGTGAGGCCCTGGAAGATAGCCTCGGGTTTTTCACGGCACTGTATATGGCACTGCACCTTCCACCCCAGACGTTTTGGATGTATTTGCCTTTCGCTGGAGAGCAAGAAGCGTCGAGACGTGGGTCTGACAGCGGCGGACACCTTCCGGTGGTGACGTGCGGAGCCGCATCCAGGAAGACAAAGCGCCAGCGCTGTGGCGCACTGGGCCGACCGGTGGTCTGATGCCGTTGGGGCCTCGCGGGAGGGAGGACGCCCGGCCAGCACGGGACCGGAGAGGCGGGGAGCCGGCGAGCGGGAGAGGAAGTGCAGGAGCGGCGTCCGCGGCAGGGCCGGGGCCAGGGCAGAAGGGTCCCTGTTTCCTCGGCTTCCCTCCGGGGGTGTTCTTGGGCTTCTTGGGCCCCGTGGGCCACTCGAGGGGCTCGTGCTCGTCCTCCGTGTGAGCTTTTCATAGCTGGCGGAGGACGAGGGCGAGGACGAGGGACTCGTGCTCGTCCTCCGCGGTGCGGCTGCTCGGCGGAGGGCGAGGGCGAGGAGAGCCTGGCCGGGCGCTCCTCCGTTGCACGCTGCGCGGCGGCTTTGCTGCTGCCGTGCGCGGCCCCCCAGAGCTCGTGGAGGCACCGCTGGCTGCTGGCTGCTGGTGCTTGTCGGGAAGCACGGGTTGCCTCAGGGACCTGTGCCCTATAGGGATCTCTAGGGTCAAGGCGGGCCTATCCCCCTACAGGGGGATTTTCGACGAAAAATGAAACATACCCCCAACATGGTCCCAAAATAGTCCACAAATAGCCTGGGGACTATTTTTTGAATATCTTTGTTGGCCGCTTTGGGGTATTTTTGAGGTACTTTTATTTTTCGTTGAAAATCCCCCTGTACACCCCAGGCGATGCTTAAGAAAACCCAAGTTTTCGTCCAGAGTCTCGATTATTCTTAATGTTTTCATGTAAATCCTACGACTTCGATGGAAATTCTGGGCTCTTACTCAAGTTCTGAGACTATGAATTTCTTAACCCATGATTTCTTAAGCATTTCGCAGGGTGTAGGGGGACAAGCCCGATTTAACTTTGGGGCCTCTCCTCCCCGCGGGGCCCGCCAGGTGGCCGGCAGGCGGTTCGGCTCCGCGGTGTCCGCCGCGGTGCGGGCCGTGGCCGAGGAGCCGTGCCGCCGCTGCGGCCGGCGCCCCCCGCGATGCAGAGCTGTGGCGAGGGCCCCCGCTGCCGCCCGGCAGGGGGCGGCAAATGGTGGGCCTGGCTTCCACCACCACCAGCAGCAGTGGGAGGGGGAGGGGGTCCTCCTCGTCCTCCACCTCCTCCTCCTCCTCCTCCTCCTCCTCCTCCTCGTCCCCCGCCTCCTCGTCCTCCACCTCCTTCCCCCCGCCAACTTAAGGTGGTGGTGGTGGTGGTGGTGGAAAACAGGCCCATCAGGCAAAGCAGCTGTCCGCCCTGCCCGTCTCCTTCTCCCCCCCCCCTCTCCCTCCCCCGTCGACGGCGGGTGAGGGGGGGGAGATGCGACGGAGAAGGCCTCCTCAGAAGGCGACGGGGCTTCTCAGAAGCCCTCGCGCCTTCCGAGAGGCTCTCTGTGTCTTCGGGGAAGACCTAGAAGCTTCTCAGAAGGCTGGGGGGCTTCCGAGCCTTCTGAGAAGGCCCGCCCACTCTCACTTCCCCCCTGGGCTCGCCGCCGACCTTGAGATTTGGCGTTGCGGAAAACATGTCACGTCGGAGGGGAGGGGAGGAGGACGAGGAGGAGAGCGAGCACGAGGAGGGCGAGAACGAGGAAGCGAGCGAGGGCGAGGAGGTCGTTCGGAGCACGTGGCCGAGCCGATCGGCGCCGCAGGCGGGCATCGGCGGGCACGGTGGAGCCGATCGGGTCGTGGGCCAGCCGACCCCGAGATCCGACGTCCCGAAGAAATGCAGCATCGCGAAGCACCACGGCCAGAGTTCTAGACCCCACCTTTCTACTGTAAATTTTCGAGCTCCACCGATCTGTGACGGCCCTGGAGTCCGAGCCCGGGCGAAACAAGGTTCGGCGTGGCAAAATCGCAACGCCTAGATCTCAGGATCCATCCAGGCCTCGGGCGCTGCGTAACGGCGGGGGGGGCGATAGGCTAGAGTGGGTGGGGGCGAAGAGAGGTGCACAATTTTTGCACGCCTATGGGGGCCCCCCTGGGGCCCAAATCGGGGCACGAAAGGCGTAGGTCGTAGGTTTCTTCGCCCCTTCGTGCGTCGCCCCCTCCCGTCACGCAGCGCCCTAGGGCCTCCCCCTCCCCGCCCCTCCTCCTCCTCCTCCTCCTCCTCCTCCTCCTCTGCCTCCTCCTCCTCCTCCTCCTCCTCCTCCTCCTCCATCGTCTCCTCCTCCTCTTCCTCCTCCGTCCTCCTCCTCCTCCTCTTGTACTCCTCCCTCCTCCTCCTTTCCCTCCTCCTCCTCCCCTCTTCCTTCTCCTCCTCCTTCCTCCTCCTCCCCCCTCGTCCTCCTTCTTCCTCCTCCTCCTCCTCCCCCCCTCCCTCGCCCCACCTCCTCTCCTCCTCCTCCTCCTCCTCCTCCTCCTCCTCTCCTCCTCCTCCTCTTCCTTCTCCTCCTCCTCCTCAACCTCATCCCCTCGTCCCTCCTCCTCCTCCCCTCCTCCCTCCTCCTCCCCCACCCGCACCTCCTCCCTCCTCACCCGCCCTCCTCCTCCTCCTCCTCCTCGCTCCTCCTCCTCGTCCTCCTCCTCCTCCCCCTCCTCCCCCTCCTCCTCCCCCTCCTCCTCCCCGAGAGGAGCGGCTGCCCCTCGAGCAGCGCACCCTGGTCGGCACGCCGCCGCCTCCGGCGCAGGGCGCCCGGGACGCCGGCCTCACGGAGGAGCAGCTGCAGGCCCAGGACGCGCCCCCTCGGCGCGGGGGTGCCGTCGCCACGGCTCAGCCACGCGCAGAGGGGGGTGGGGGGAGGGGGGAGGGTTTCTTAGAAGCAGCCCTGCTTCTTAGAAGGCGCGGGCCTTATCTATAGGTGGAAGGCTGGCGCCTTCTAAGGAGCAGCCTCGGCGCCGGCACCCTCGGCGCGGGGGTGCCGGCGCCGATCGGCGCCGCGGCGCGCCCTGGGCAGACCCTAAATAGCGTCGGCGAGCGCCCCTGGCAGAACCTTAAATGGCGTCGGCGAGCGCCCCTGGCGACCCTTACATGGCGTCGGCGAGCGCCCCTGGCGACCTTAAATAGCGTCGGCGAGCGCCCTGGCGACCCTACATAGCGTCGGCGATGAGGTGTGCACTTTGTCTCGGCGGGGATTCTCGAGGAGCCTCCCGGAGCCTCCTGCGAAGAGAAGCCACGCACGAGAGGGGCAAAAAGCACGGGGAGCGGGCGTCCGAGCGACGGGGAGCGGCGCGGGGGTGCCGTCGCCGCTCGGCGCCGCGGCGCGCCC
>CAUYUJ010015353.1:74302-84302 GCA_963575745.1 Prorocentrum cordatum
GGGGGGATTTTCGGAGGGGGGGGGGGATCCCCGGGTTCCGGAGGAAAAGGGCGGCAATTTTCCACAGTGAAGCGGCGGTGGATCACGCTCTCTCAAATGTTCAAAACGAATGTGCACGGCGCTAAGGCGAGAGCCACATGTTGAAAGCACTCGCCCTCAATCCGCGAAGCTCTTGCAACTTTAGAGAACGAATACGCGCGGCGCTAAGGCGAGAGCCACATGTTGGAAACCATCCGCCCTCAATCCGTGAAGCTCTTCCAATTTTCTGAAGCGAATACATGCGGCGAAGGCGAGAGCCACATGTTGACAAGCACTCGCCCTCAATCCGTGAAGCTCTTGCAAACGTTGAAAACGAATGTGCGCGGTGCTAAGGCGAGAGCCACATTTTGAAAACGACCCGCCCTCAATCCGTGAAGCTTTAAAAAATGCTTAAAGCGAATGTGCGCGGCGCTCAGGCGAGAGCCACATTTTGAAAACGACCCGCCCTCAATCCGTGAAGCTCTTGCAAATTGCTAAAGGCGCTCAGGCGAGAGCCACATTTTGAAAACGACCCGCCCTCCATCTGTGCAATTGCTGCCAATGTTTCAGCTTCAGAGTCATAAGTGGTGATGAAATCTTAGGCGAAACGCCCGGCCTGCCCTTGTAACTGGCCTCTTTGGACGCCCGAAATGGGTACGGAAAGAATGGGCACAATGCCCAGCAACAAATGTTGTCCCGATTCAACAGCGGCCGCTGTTGGGCAGGTGGCCTTCTGCCTCAAATGGACACAGGCCGCGGCGACACCGACAGCGAGCCCTGTTCCAAATGAACAGGAACTGCTGTTGGGCAGCGTGCCCGTTCTTTCCGTGCCCATCTCGGTCGTGCCAAGCCTCGGGGTGCGACAGGGAAAAGTTCTTCATAAGGAGAAGGAATGATGTTCTAAAAGTCGGGCCTTTCCCCCTACACGCAGCCTGGAAAAGTGGGGGAAAAGTGGGGCCCTGCGTTTGGGCCCTGCGTCGGGCCCTGCGTTTGTGGGGGAAAAGTGACCCTCTCTACCATCTGTCCCTGCCGCTTGGGGTGTCGGCGGGGCCCGCTCCCCCTCGGGGGGGCCGGCGCGCGGGGGCCCCCTGGGCCCTGCGTGCGCCAAAGGGGTCTCCACGGCCTGGGTGCGGGCGTCTCGAGTGGTGCTTCCTCTCCATGTCTCCTCCTCCTCCTCCTCCGCCCTCCTCCTCCTCCTTCCTCCTCCTCGTCCTCGTCCTCCTCCTCCTCCTCCTCCTTCTCCTCCTTGTCATCCTTCTCCTCCTTCTCCTCCTTGTCCTCCTCCTCCTCCTCCTCCTCCAGTCCTTCTCTTTATGAATAATTTCCTTATGAATGATTTCTCCCTGTCGCACCCCGAGGCATGTTTTCAGGGCGGGCCAGGCGTTTTGCTTGAGACTTCCTCGCCATTCTTGACCCTGGAGCTTAAAGACAACTGCTTCACAGATGGAGAGCTGGTGGTTTTCAAAATGTGGCTCTCGCCTTAGCGCCGCGCACATTCGTTTCCAACATTTGCAAGAGTTTCACGGATTGAGGGCGGGTCGTTTTCAAAATGTGGCTCTCGCCTTAGCGCCGCGCACATTCGTTTACAACGTTTGCAAGAGTTTAACGGATTGAAGACGAGTGCTTGTCAAGATGGGGCTCTCGCTTTCGCTGCATGTACTCGCCTCAGAAAATTGGAAGAGCTTCACCGATTGAGGGCGGGTCGTTTTCAACATGTGGCTCTCGCCTTAGCGCCGCGCACATTCGCTCTCAACATGTGCAAGACCTCTACATATTGAGGACGGGTTGTTTTCAAAATGTGGTTCTCGCTTTAGCGCCGCGCACATTCGTTTTCAAAAATCGAAGAGCTTCACGGATTGAGGGCGAGTGGTTTCCAAACTGTGGTTCTCGCCTTAGCGACGCGCACATGTTTGTTGAGCATATCTTAGTTTTCGCGGATTCCCATGGTCGACGTACCAGAAATTCTGTTCTGAAGGGATTCACGACTGTGAGGGCGCAACAGTCATGATGATTCGCGGTGTTCACGTCCCAGGAACGGCGTTCTGGCACGATTTCAGTTCGTCAAGACGCAACAGTCAGGTTTACCCGTGGCGTTGGAATGCCGAGAACAATGTTTTGCCATGCTTCAGGGTCTTCAATCGGTTGTCTTCCAACGAGGCAGGGCCCTCTGGAAGTGAACCGCTGTAGGGGCGTGCGTATGAAGAGGGAGCTTGGGGGGAGGGCTTATTCCAACATCGTTGGTGACTCTGGGGTTCACACTGGTCCTCCTCCTCCTCCTCCTCCTCCTCCTCCTCCTCCTCCTCCTCCTCCTCCTCTACCTCCTCCTCCTCCTCCTCCTCCTCCTCCTCCTCCTCCTCCTCCTCCACCCCCCTCCTCCATCCTCCCTTTTTTCCTCCACCCTCCTCCTCCCTCCTCCAGGGGTGCGCATCCAGAACGCGTGACGTGTGGCTTTCGCCACCGTTGCTGTATGGCAGGAGGGGCCCTTTGGGAGGTCTATTGTTGCGCTTTTGGGGGGCCTCCTGGAGCTCATGGGGCTTTCCGGGACGCCCTGAAGGCATCTTGCGTTGTCTTGGGGCCATTTTCGGCCGTCCTGGGGCCCTCGTTGATGGTCGTCTCGGAGCCCTCTTGCGCCATCCTGGAGCCGCTTAGGGCACTGCTGGCGCGTCTGGGAATTCGTCTGCGGTGGA
The DNA here is from genome assembly GCA_963575745.1 of Prorocentrum cordatum. Taxonomy (NCBI): domain Eukaryota; class Dinophyceae; order Prorocentrales; family Prorocentraceae; genus Prorocentrum; species Prorocentrum cordatum. The sequence continues at coordinate 77,008 of CAUYUJ010015353.1, forward strand.
TACGTCCGCCAGCGCCACCGGCACCATCAGGTGGGATCCTGGGGGAAGGGCTTGCTCCTCGACCTCTTCCTCTCGTCTGCACCGCGCCGTGGCCTGGCGTGCCCCCGCCACCCCCGGCAGCGCGACGGCGGCCCGGGAGCACCGAGTCGCAGGTCTGTTCTTCCCTCGGTCCGGTCGGGGGCCTGCGGCCCGCGGGCCCGAGGGAGCTTTGGGGCACTGCCTTTCGGGACTTGGCTGTGTGGCAGAGGCCCGAGAAGGGCCCCCGACGGGGCTTGCTCGGGAGGGGCCTGAACCTCGCACGCCGAGGAGGCTCCAGCGTGCCGGTGACTTCGCAAGCTGGCCCTGGGCCAACAGCGGCCCCCCTCCATCCTCGGCGTTCGGCTGTTTTTTGCTCGTCGGCGTGGGGGAGCGGGGAGGGACAGAAGGGATTGATGGAGGCGAGGCGAGCGCACCCAACGTGCTCCTCGTCGAAGGAGCACAGCATAACAGTAGTTTCGCAGAGCTTCGCGATGATTTCTTGGAGCGGTGTGGGGCTCCCCTGGCGGCGCCTCCGGCGCAGGGGGCTCCAGCGCCGATCCAAGACGTCCGCTTGTCGTTCCCTGGGTGTTCGTTTTGCTGTCGCTCTCCCTCTGCAGTCTGGACCCTATACCCATCAGAAATCTTAAGGAAAAGCGTGCAGTCTCGCGGGCTCCAGATTTCGTCTGGACTGGACCCTGGGCGTTGTCTTGTTTGTCTGTTTTCTTCGTCGAACTCTCGTAGTATTATCTGGGCCCAGACTACTGGCTCAGACGACGCTTGGAGTGAAGCTGCTCTTCTTGGCGTAAACATTCAGGCCTCGGAAAAAATTAGCGAACACTCATGCCACATTCATCTGTGAACGCCTCCCCCTCCCCCCAATGTTCAAAGTTGGCGGTGGGTCTGATGAGTTGCACCTCGACCGCAGTCTCCCCCCCGCGTGCCAACTTTGAGTTTGGGGGGCAGGGGGGTTATCACTAATTGTTTCCCTCTAGCGTTTCTCAGCTCTGAGCTGGGAGGCAGGCTCCAGAGGCCCCGGGGCCGCCCGGCGGCGGAGCGCGTCCGCGGCGAGACGCCTTGCGCCTGCTCCATGCAAGCGGGCGGGCGGAGGGTTCCCCACCCCGAGAGGGGTGTGCAGCAGATGAGCAACCAGAAAGCCGGGAGGAGGAGGAGGAGGAGGAGGAGGAGGAGGAGGAGGAGGAGGAGGAGGAGGAGGAGGAGGAGCGGGAGGAGGAGGGGAGGAGGAGGAGGAGGAGAGGAGGAGGCGGAGGAGGAGAAGAAACAAGATGGAGGAGGAGGAGGAGGAGGAGGAGGAGGAGGAGAGGAGGGAGGAGGAGGGAGGAGGAGGAGGAGGAGGAGGAGCGAGGGGAGGAGGAGGAGGAGGAGGAGGAGGAGGAGGAGGAGGAGGAGGAGGAGGAGCGAGGGGAGGATTTTCAAGAAGTATGGAGCCGTATCGAAGACGCTTGCGGCGAAGCACCGCCGCCCCCCTGCCTTTTGGAATCGCCCACGTGGCCGAGCGTCGTGGCAGGAGCTCTGCCAAGCTCCTTCCTGACACGCCTTCCGTTGACAGCCAGTGTAACTCTGGAGTGCAGTGACAACGAAAGGTTCTCGAGTCAGACAGTGGGCTGGACCGAGTTGCAGTGAGTTGGGCTGAGGCGAGCTGAGCTGCACCGAGCCGCGCGGCCTCCCGCACAGGAGGACCAGTGGCAGAAGGATGACGTGGCGCGGAAGGACCTTTGGCCAGACCTCGCGTCCCATTCATCCGCCCTGCCTGCATGTTCCATCCTTTTTCCCCCTCGCTCTCCGTCTGTCGCCGTCGTCGCTGTCGTCCTCATCCTGCTCGTATTTGGCCTCGTCTCATCCTTGCGGTCATCCTCTTCTTTTTTATTATTCTTATGTTTATGATTATTCTTCGTATTCGTCTTCTTAGCATTATTTGTACTCATCTCACGTTGCCCTCCTCCTCCTCCTCGCCCTCCTGCTCTAGTGCTTTCTATGCTCGTCTGCCGCCGCTGCTTCTCCTCCTCCTCCTCCTCCTCCTCCTGGCTACTCTGGCCTGAGCACGTGCAAGGACAACGGCCGCTCAGAAGGGCGCCCTCCCGGCTGTAGCACCTTTGCCTCTCCTCCGCCTTCCGCCCAGTCTCGCTGTGCTCTCTCGCTCGCGGCCGGATCCCGCTGGCGACCAAGCAGATACGAGGCTGCTCTTTCGAGCACTGGCCGAAATCGCTGGGCACCCTCCCCAGCGAGCAGAGAGGCCGCACCGTCCCTCGGCCACGAAGCTCGTCTCCCAGAGCTACGGCTGCCCCCCGGGGCGCCGATACGCCCGTCGGGTGGATTCCTATCGGTCCGCTCCGGACTCCCGGAGTCGTGTTCAAGTGTGGGTATAGCCTCTCCTGAGGCCGCGGTGGGCACGGCCACATCGCGCAGTCGCTGTGCTGTTCGGAGTGGCATTGCTATGTACTTATTCGCGACCAGCTCGTCGCTGGACTCCATGCTCGGATCCGGCTCAGTCCGCATCGCGATGGTGTCTCCATTCTTGCTGTATTGCTCCGATGAGTCGGCGCGAACCTGCCCAAATGACATCACATTTTGTTTGTGCTGTTTTTTGTCGGTCCCCGCCTCCGGCATGCCATTCCACGATGCTCAAGCTGATGCGGCGAACTGTGGCGGCCTCTTCTGAACAACAGCTCTCGGAATGCGGTCGCACTGAGACCAGATGTCGTGAGATTGAAATCCGAGCCGATCAAGGTCGTAATGATGAAAGTCATGCTGGCGGAGGCTTCGCTTGCGGAGGCAGGGCCGATGCAAGCGGCGATGAAGGCCGCACGGCTCAGGATTGCTCTCCAGAGCAGTTGATCGCGAGGCTGTTTAGGATCGAAGCGACCTGCCACGCCGTGCCGTCGGCCAGGCGATGTCGGGTGTCCTGGCGGATGTGCGTTTGCGTTGCTGACGTCCGCGTCGCGCCGGGCTGGCCCCTAGACCTTTCTCGAATCCTCCCGCCTCTCCTCGCTGGCCCGCTTTCCTCCTCCTCGCCGTCGTAGTCGTCGCCCTCCTCCTCTCCCTCCTTTTTTATTACGCGTGCCAGCTCTTTACGCCGAGCTCTCCTTCGCGCCACCAAACAAAAAGGCCGCGCCAGCAGGGCTGGCCAGGCGTTTGTTTTTTTCATAGATGTCTTCGCACAAAGTGACCCTAGAGTTTGACATCTCCAACAGCTACACTCCTGGGGGGGCCTGGTAGCTTTGAAGATCATTGTCTCACTTGAGACCCCTGCATTATTTGCACATTTGATCTTGAGACGCAGAGTTTCTAACATTTAGCTTTGTAAGGGGCGGGAGTTTTCAAACTATTGTTGTTGCACGATTTGTCCCCGTGATTATTTCCCTAGAGCTTGAAGCCTCCAACCATTGTGTCGACACAGGTTGGCTCGTGTTGAAAGTAGATCATCCATTCGAGATTGTGCCATTCATCATCGCACGTCCCTCCAGTCCATGCCCCTGCCAGCAGGCTGACTCAGGTCATTACGTGCTACGGCCGGCAAATTGCCTGTTTCAACTTCGACAGTGTAATTCATGAGTCGTGGAATGCAGAGGCATGCGCGTGCTCCGATGGTGCAGGAAGGGTTTCATTCTTCTGTGCATAGTGCGGTCGGCGCCGAGGGTTTTCCGAGGGATCTAGGTGCAGGCGTGATTGATACGCGGGCGGGGCTGGGGCTGGATTGGATCCAGTGCTGTGGAAAGCAGCCCCGCTCGACGAGCCCCATATAACCCCAGGCTGCCGAGAGGACCACGTTCGTGCTCGCAAGAGGCAGGCCCGAGGAGGGGTTGGGGTAGACGCGGGGCGGAGGGGGCGGGTGAGAGGGAGAGAGAGAGAGAGAGAGACAAAGAGAAAGAGAGAGAGAGAGAGAGAGAGACGGAGGAGGGAGAGGGAGCGCGCCAGGTGTTCTGGTCGTTCTCGGGCTGCCGCACGGGCGCGCAGTGTTACTCGGCCGTTCGTCGCTGACCCACCGCCACGCCCCGCTCCTCCCCCGCTGCCAGGACTGGGCGAAGCTGACCGCCGACGTGGAGAAACGGCGCCGAGCAAAGGACAGGGAAGCGGTGGGTCGTAATGGGCGGGGCGGCGGGGCGTCAAGTGGGTAAGGTATGTGTCTCCTCACCCTCAACTCTGCGTAATTCAAGCTCTGCGCGGCCCGCTTAGCTTCGACCGGAAGAGGTGCGCTCTCGACCCGCAAATCATGTGTCTCCTCACCCTCCTTCGTTTGCGGGCCTTGCTTTGACTCCGCAGCGCTGCGCCTCACCTCACTCACTCCTCCCCTCGCCTCCTCTTCTTGCCCCTCCCAGTTTCGGTATACCCCTGACGCAGGTCGCGGCCCCAACGGGGATCTGCACCTGCGGCCTCAGTGTGCGCACACGCATGCGGGCCTGCGCCCATGTCGACACACCCCTCGCGCAGATCGTTGCCCCCAGAAGGAGCTCCGCCTACGGCCTCAGAGGGCGCATACGCCTGCAGGCCTGCGCTCAGTTCGGCACACCGCTCACGCTTCTGCTCGCTTGCTTCCCAGCCCCTTCTCCGCACAGTTCCGTGGCGCACAGTGTTGGATTCTGGGGCGGGGTGCATTGAAGCTTTACCTAGGGCCAACACTTTTGATTTGCAATGTGCATCGTCGGTTGGTAGACAACACGGTGAGCGGTACCCCAGTGATTGAGGGTGTCTAGGTGGCTTTGGCCAGAGGCGGAGGACTCTTCGGTGGCCCCGCGCCCTGCTCTCTTCATTCGTTGGCACTCGCTGGTAGAAGAAATATCGGCTGTGACCGTGTACGGTAGCACGTTTGGGCACTTTTGCGTGGAAGCCTTCGTCGTGGATGGGGGATGTGGCAGTTTCAGCTGGGGGCATCTGGGCCACCTTTGAAGAGGGGCGGGTGGGAATGTGTTGGTGGCGGTGTAAGTGACGGGGAGATTGAGGTTCGCAGTTTTTCGCCGTGTGGTGGGAGGTAGTGGTCGAACCATTCGCCATCCCATGTTCCCTCCAGGTGGAATTTCGGAAGTTCTGGTGAGCCGTGTCCTGGTTTCGGGGGCCCTGAGGCTGGGGCACGGCCAAGGACTACGCCGCCTTGCGCCAGTGCACGGACGCTGCCCCTGGCCTGAGAGGGCCGCGCTGCGCGTCGCCAGGGGCCGCGAGGGAGAGCAGAGCCAACGCGCTGCACGAGGGGCCTACTGGAGGCGTTGGAGCCGCAGTGTTAGGGGACCAAAAGGTGGCATAAACATAAAAACTCGGAGGTCCGTGCGGATTTCTCGGATCCGCGCTGGACCCCCCTCCCTGGCGCGCGGAGCGCGCCAGGGGCGGCGCCAGAGGCGCCGCTAGGGGGGTCTAGCGCCGATCCGAGAAATCCGCACGGATCTCCGAGTTTTTATGTTTATGCCACTTTTTGTTTCCCTAAATGTTGCTCGGAAGCCGCGCCGGCAAATCCGCCTACGATGGGGTGGCACACGCAGGGGGGCTGCAGACACGCGCAGCGCCACACACGCTGGGCTCCACGCGCACAGGTCGTCTATGCGCGCAAGAGCGGCCGTTTGCCGGAGCAACAGTTGGTGCGGGCACATTGGGGCCCCCGGGATGGCGGAAAGGGATGCGAAGGCAGCGGCTTGCGCGCTCTGTGTTTGTCCCCCCTCTTCCCCCCCGGCGCCCCCCGAAAGCCGCGCACCAAAGTCACCAGCCTCGAATTTACCCCTATCCCTAAGATTGACACGCCAAAAAGGCGATGACAATCTCAGGGATGCGGCCTCAAAAAATGAGGGAATCCCTAAGCTTGGCATCGTGATGAGGAGATGCCCAGCATAGGGATAGGGATATGTTCCAGGCTGGTAACACAGGTCACTCTTGCCCAGGGTCACTATGGCGTGTAGCCGAACATGGTTCCGCCTACGCACACGCGTGCACGTGGGGTTCCACATGCTGCGCCAGGGGATTGTCCAGGGTCTGCGCGCAGGCGTCCTCTTGCTAATGCGGAGCAGGGGTGCAGCAGGCGACGTCCGGTGGTGGGTGAATGTCGAGGCCCGGGGTTGTGTCGTTGCGTTGTTGTAGTGTTGCGGGATTGCGAGGGCATGGAGGAGCAGCAGCAGGATGACAAGAAGAAAAAGGAACATCAGAGAAGATGATCGGGGAAGGGGAGCAGAAGCATCAGCAGCATGATGATGGTGGTGGTGTTGGTGGGTGTGATGCTGCTGACGATGAGTATGAGGCTGATGAGGATGAGGATGATGATGAGGATGATGATGAGGATGATGCTGATGATGCTGATGCTGATGATGATGCTGATTCTGATGATGATCATGATTCTGATGATTGTGAGGATGAGGAGGAGTATGGTGGTGATGATGATGCTGATGATGATGGTGATGATGATGACGATGATGAGGATGAGGATGAGGGTGAGGATGATGATGAGGATGCGGATGATGATGATCATGATGCACACTGGTGATGATGATGATGATGATGATGACGATGATGATAATGACGATGATGATGATGATGATGATGATGATGATGATGATGATGATGATGATGGTGGTGATGGTGCTGATGATGATGACGACGACGATGTTGTTGATGATGATGATGATGACGATGAGCATGATGATGATGGTGATGATGATGACGATGGTGGTGGTGGTGATGATGGTGATGATGATGCTGATGATGAGGAGGATGATGAGGATGATGATGAGGATGGTGGTGATGATGGTGATGATGATGCTGATGATGCTGAGGATGAGGATGATGAGGAGGAGGATGAGGATGAGGATGAGGATGATGATAATGAGGTGATGATGATGGTGATGATGGTGGTGATGGTGATGGTGATGCTGCTGATGATGATGATGACGATGACGATGACGATGACGATGACGACGATGCTGACGATGACGACGATGATGATGATGATGATGATGATGATGATGATGACGGTGATGATGATGATGATGATGATGATGATGATGATGATGATGATGATGATGATGATGATGATGATGATGATGATGATGCTGATGATGATGATGATGATGATGATGATGATGATGATGATGATGATGATGCTGATGCTGATGCTGATGCTGATGCTGATGCTGATGCTGATGCTGATGCTGGTGGTGGTGATAATGATGATGATGGTGGTGGTGGTGATGAGGAGGAGGAGGAGGACGAGGAGGAGGAGAAGGAGGAGGAGGAGGAGGAGGGAAGGCGGAACCTGGGGGAGGGGAAAGAGAGGGGGGTAGGGAGGG
>CAUYUJ010015353.1:89302-99964 GCA_963575745.1 Prorocentrum cordatum
TCAGCAGACCGCTCCGCGAGCGCGGCGTGGGGCTTCCTGACACGATGCAGAGCCCGAAGGAGGCCACCACCATGATCCGCGGCGACGGGGTCCTCATCGGGGCCGCGGAATACGTCGCGAAGCGGGGCCAAGACCGAGTCCAGCGATTGGGGTTGGACTGGGGGAACGGAAAATTACATAAAAATAAAAACTCGGAGGTCCGCGCGGATTTCTCGGATCCGCGCTGGGGTCCCTTGGCGGCGCCTCCGGCGCCGCCCCTGGCGCGCTCCGCGCGCCAGGGAGGGGGGTCCAGCGCCGATCCGAGAAATCCGCGCGGACCTCCGAGTTTTTATGTTTATGCCACTTTTTGTTCCCCTATGGACGCAGAGGAGCTCCGGGCGACGGCGGCCCGGTGCGCGGCAGTTCTCCGAGCCGGGGCTACACTGCGGAGCAGCTCCAGAAGGCCACCGACAGGGTCAAGACCAGCCGCGCCAGCGCGGGGCTCCCGTACGCGAGCTTTGGAGTTGCTTGCCCCGGCGCACGCCACCTTCCTCCTGGCAGTGCAGAGCATGGCCCGCTTTCTGAGGGTCCTTCCCCGCCTGTGGAAGATGCAACCCACGTTCCACGAGCGCAAGCTCAGAAAGTCGCTCCAGCTGTACCCCAGCTACAGAACGCTGAGCATCAACACGCTGGAAGGGCGAGGGGCCAGAAAAGGTGTGGGCCATCGGAGCGGAGGAGGCTGCGTGGCTTGCAATGGGGCGAGAGAGGACCAGCTTGGCCGGGGGGACGCGCTCGTCGCAGCATAAGTACGTCGCCATCGACGCGCGCACCATCAGGCAGAGCCACCACCTCCCCTACGGAGAGTACTTCATGGACCTCGCGGAGACCGGGCGCTGGCTGCAGCCATGATCCACGGTTCCTCCGTTGGCGCCACCTCCGGCCACGTCGCCGCAGCGCCACAGCCCCTCACTACAGGCGTGCCGGAGGGGCGGCGGCTAGCGCCCGCCTGCTTCGCGCGCTCAGCCATGCAGCGACCCACCTTGGCGTGGGCTTCGACCAGCCGGGGGAGGCTGTGCGCGCGTACCACTGGAGCCGCCGCGGCACGGGCGGTGCGACCGAGCGCGACCGAGCCCGGCGGCCGAGGAGGCGGCGAGGGCGGCAGCGGCGGGGGAGAAGAGCTGGGACCAGGTCATGACCGATGCCGCCTCCGACGCCGACAGGCTCTGGATCGTCGACGCCGCGGCCCCCACGAAGGTCGGCCTGGCGCAGCTCATGGATGACAGCGCCCTGCGATCCTCCTCATGGGGTGCCCAGGCCGTGGGCGCGCGGGCGCTGCAGGCCGCGGCGGGCAGCTTGCGTGCGGAAATCCGCCACGGGCCGAGCAAGACGGAATGCTTGGCAGAAGGCTTCCGCACCCGCCTCCCGCACGACGGCGCGCAGTATACGTCGATGAGCACACGTACGTGGGCGTCCCCATCGACTGGGGTGCGCGCGTGACGGCGCTCATGCAGCACGTCGAGCACGCCGCAATGCGAGGCTGGATGGCCCTCCTCACGGCCCTGGAGCTCCTCGGGCTGCCCATGACGGTGGCCCTTCGTGCGCTGGACGCCAGAGTCCGACCGCAGGCGTGCTGAGCGGCGCCCCTCCTCATCGTCCGCCGCGATTGGGAGGCGCGGTTGAACGCTGTCCAGGACTGGTGGGCCAGTCGCCTCCTGGACATCGACATTCCCATGCCGAGGATCTTCCTCCTCGTGGAGCTCGGCTTCCCGCGGCGACTCTCCACACAGACCTTCCGAGCAGCGGCGGCTTTGGCGGCTAGGATCGAGTCCACCGCGCCGGGATCCCAGCCCAGCTGGGTTGCGCATATTGCGGCGCCGACGGCCCCCACGTGGATGTGGACATTGCGCGCCTACCTCGAGGATTACGCCATCCCCAAGTACTCGACGTGGTCCCCCCGCATGCACCAGGAGCCCGCACACGCGCTGGCGCGGGCGGGCAGGAAGCGGCCCATTCGCACATACCCCACGGAGGCCGTCGACCCCCGGCTGACAGGTCAAGCTGGGATGGCGCACCCGCGAGGCGGCCGCCTACCCACGGCGGGGCGACGGCACGGCGATCCATGCGGCGACCACGACATCGGCCCCGTGGTCAGCCATCGTGGGCGCAGCTGCGCCTCCAGGGCCGCCCTACCGTGCGCACGACCGCCTCCCGAGCTACGTGTCCACGGTGTGGGGAGGTCATCCCCCGCCAGGGGCTCCACCCTCTGGAGGGCTGCCGCCACGCCGAGGCAGCGGCCCGCGAGCCCGCGCACGGCACGGCGTGGGAGGAGTTCCTGGCGGCGGCCATCCTCACTGGACTGCGCACGGGCCTGGACATCGAGGCGGGGAGGCCCACGCCGCGGCGGCAGCCCGTCTGGGCACAGCGTGAGCTCTGCCCGCAGCACCGCCGCCGCCGGCGCCCCGCCGCTGCCACCGGGCGCCGGGCCGAACCCCAGGCCGCTGGGCGCCGCGGCTGGGCCGCCCCGCCGCCGCCGCCGGCTGGCCCGCGCGCTGAGCTCGCGCGCCCGCCTGCAGTCTGGCGTCGAGGCAAAGTCGCACCTTCGTGGGCGACCCCTCGGCCCAGGCTGAGTCGCTGGCAGTGCCACGGAGCCCTTATAAAATCCATTAGTTTTGGTGTTCGCCTGCCTGTTGGCGAACGCCCAGCAGTTCGACGCGCTAGCGCCGCGTCAAGGAAGGAGGAGGAGGAGGAGGCGGAGGAGGAGGCGGAGGAAAGGGAGGAGGATAAGCGGTGGGAGCGGCGGAGAAGGAGGATGAGTAGGAATCGGAGGAGGAGGTCTCGAAGGAGCACGAACCTGTCCCTGGTCTCGAAGAAGAAAGAAACTGCGCATAGGTCTTAACTTTTGGAGGTCCGCCCAGAGCTTCTGGATCGGCTCTGGACCACCCTGGAGGCACCTCTGGCACCCCCTCGTGCGCTTCGCGCGCCAGGGAGGGGGGTCTGGAGGTTTCTTCTACTGGATGGGAGAGGCAGAGAATGAGGAGGCGAAGGAGGAGGAGGAGGAGGAGGAGGAGGAGGAGGAGGAGGAGGAAGAGGAGGAGGAGGAGGAGCAGGAAAATCCACCTGGGAGTATGGAGTTTGCGTTCGACCACGCGGTGCTACTCGCGAGGGTGTCTTCTGCACTGTTGTGCAGCCAGCTGCTCAGGCGCTGCAGTCTGCCATGCAGCAGCAGGTCCCTTCGGCGCTTGCGCGGTGAATATCGCATCTGACCGCTCAGCATTCGTATCTCGAAGAACAAAATGGGCGTGGATATGAAATTTGCTGGAGCTTCGCGCCGAGCCCCAAAATTCTTTTGTATGCCATGTTTTGTTCCTCTAGTTTCATTGGCTTCAACAGCCATGTCAATGTTGCTTGTGTGCGTTCCGACGCGGTGTCTTTTGTGACCATGGTCTTGGTTTGATCGCGTCGCAACTGTGGGCTGCCGCTTTCATACAGGAGACCAAGGGCCAGGGTGTTCAAAGCCCATGCAAACGAATCCGACCCTTTTGTGCGGCTCGAGGTTTGGTTCGGGTGCCCCCCCCTCCACCCTCCTTAACTATTTCACGGAAGTGGGAGAGGGCGGGGTTGGGTAGAAGAGGGGGTCTGTTTTTGGAGCAGGATGGAGCAGGGTTGGCACGGACCCAGGTGAAACTCAGAGCTTTTTGGTATCACAGGAGCCTCACGTCTCGCTTGTGTCGCAGATAGAGCAAGTTCAGTGTCTGAACAAGCAAGACAGGTCACGAATGTTGCGAATTCATGGAGACAAATCTAGTACCGAGGGGACAAGCCTACCAGGGTCAAGCAAACTCACAAGCGCCGTGGTTCTGAATCCTGCTAGTGTCTCTTAGGCCCCCTTGTGCCTTCCAGTGGTCATGGGCAAAAAGAGATGGTTCGAAGCAGGAGGGTGACCCCGCCAGCTGGCCAGTGCCCAGATGGACAGGTGCCTGGATGAGCGTCAAGGGAAAGGCTGGCCCTTCAAGGGTCTATGCTCCTTGGGACGTGTGTTCGCCCAATCTGTGCTTGCCCTGTTCAGTTCCGCCGATGGCACGCAGTCTGTGTCGGCCTTCACTACACCGCCTCCGTCGTATCGAAGGGCTCCGGCGGACAAGCGCACGCTTGCGCTGACGCACGCCCTGAGGATCATCGCAAGGGGGAGGACGCTTCGACGCTTCTGCACGTTTTGATGATGAGCGCAACGTGCCGAGGAGGGGCGGGAAGGGCAGAACAGAAGTCGAGCGCGCCAAAGGGCCCGCTGCCCCAGCGCCCGCTGTGCGCGGCAGACGGACGTTCCCCGGAGCCTTCCTGCCCCTGCGATCGAAGGACGCCCGAAGGGCCCCCCAAAACCCTTGAGATCCGACTTTGCGAAAAAATTGCGGGCGCTCAAGGCTGAACGCCACCAGTGGCCCAGAATCGGCCGATGTGGAACGATCTCGCGATCGAAAGGCCGCCGATCGCTCAAGATTGAACGATACGCGCGGTGCCAGAGACCGACGCCGGGGTCGCCACGACACGAACCTGCCGTAGACGTACACGGAGATCCGACGCTGCGGAAAGAGGCACAACATCTCGCAAAATCACGACCGGAGCCCTGGACCCCATCTTTCTGCGGCACCTTTCGGGCCGGATCGATCCGTGGTGCTCCCGGGGGCTCGCAGCCGGGCGAACACGCCCGGAGTGTGAAGAACATGCAGGGCCCGGACTCCAGGGGGCCCCCACGGGGGGCGGAGTGGGTGGCGGGCCTGGCTCGCCTTCGGCGGAGGGGGCCGAGGAGGAGGATCGGAGGTGGATAGACCTCCTCCCCTGACACGTCGATTAAGGAATTGGCCGTTTTCGGTTCGCGAGAGGGCGTCGCGGCCGTCATTTTTGCGGGTCCAGGTCCGTCGGTTTCGGTCCCAGGCCGTCTTCACTAAGGAGAGGTTTACGAAAGGGAGGTTTGTCCACCGCCGAGAGGAGGAGGAGGACGGACAGGGAAGGCCCTGCGCCCCGCGGCAGGCCATGGCCAAGGAGCCGCAGGAGTTCCGCCAGAGCTGGGACGGCAGCGAGTACTGCGTGCGCCCCGTGAACTCCCGGTGCGTCGACTGGCTGCCAGTGCAGGCGCGCCCTCCTCCTCCTCCTCCTCCTCCTCCTCCTCCTCCTCCTCATCTCCTCCTCCTCCTCCTCCTCCTCCTCCTCCTCATTCCTCCTCCTCCTCCTCCTCCTCCTCCTCCTCCTCCTCCTCCTCCTCCTCCTCCTCCTCCTCCTCCCCCTCCTCCTCCTCCCGGTGCGTCGACTGGCTGCCAATGCAGGCGCGCGCGCCCCTTCGCGCGAAGGTCGCTCCTGGCGGCCGCCGCCCGCCGCCCGCGCGTGTATCGACTTGTCTGCACAACAGGCGCGCGCAGCCCCTTCGCGCGAAGAGTCGCTCCTTGCAGTCCGCCGACCCGCGCGGCCCATCAGATTCGTGGTCTGCGGATGGGCCCTCCGCGGCGGCGGCGCTCCCCTCCTGCCTCCTCCCTACCTCCCCTCCTCCCTCCTCCTCCTCACACCTCCTCCTCCTCCTCCTCCCTCCTCCTGCCTCCTCCTCCTCCTCCTCCTCCGCATCCTCCTCCTCCTCCTCCTCCTCCTTCGTTCCTCCTTCCTCCTCCTCCTCCTAACTTCCTCCTCCTCCTCCTCCTCCTCCTCCTCCTCCTCCTCCTCTCCTCCTCCTCCTCCCCCTCCCCCTCCCCTCCTTTCCTCCTCTCCTGCCTCCTCCTCCTCCTCCTCCTCTCCTCCTCCTCCTCCTCCTCCTCCTCCTCCCTCTCCTCCTCCTCCTCCTCCTCCTCCTCCTCCTCCTCCTCCTCCTCCTCCTCCTCCTCCTCCTCCTCCCCATCCTCGTCCTCGTCCTCGTCCTCCTCCTCCTACCCCCTCCCTCCTCGCCCGTCCTCCCTCCTCCCTCCTCCCACCTCCCCCTCCAGTCCTCCCTCCTCCCTCCTCCCTCCTCTCCTCCTCCCTCCTTCCCTCCTGCCCTCCTCCCTCCTCCCTCCTCTCCCTCCCTCATCCTCCTCCCTCCTCCCTCCTCCTCCTTCCTCCTCCTCCTCCTCCTCCTCCTCCTCCTCTTCCTACCATCCTCCGTCCTCCTCCTCCTCCTCCTCCCTCCATCTCCTCCGCCTCCTCCTCCTCCCCCCCCCTCCTCCTCTTCCTTCCCTCCTCCTCCTCCTCTCCTCCTCCCTGCCTCCTTCCTCCTCCTCCTCCTCCTCTGTCCCTCCCTCCCCCGTCTTCTCTCCCGGATGTGATGTGGAGGCCTCCCCCTCCCTGTCATCCCTTCCCTAGCCCCCTCCTCCCGCCTCCAGCTCCCCCCTCCCTCCTCCCTGCGGCTCGCCTGGGGAGGTGGCCGTGGGTCCGAGGTCCTGGTGGCGCTCCCAGTGCCGATTGTCGTCGTGCGTGCCCGCGAGCGCGAGCGCTGGCTTCCCTGCGGTGCTTCCCAAGTCATGCCGAAAGGGATCGCCCAGCATCATGCAGCGGCAGTCTGCTCCGCGGCGTTGTTTGAGTCTCGCACAGGGGTGCCATGCGCTTCTCGACGCGCAATTCACGTCCTCAGCGAGTCCTTCACCATGGCTCGCGATGGTGAGGTCGATGCTCAAGGGGTGCACGATTTCCATAATATGTCGTTCCAGCACGGACGTCCCACACTGCCCCGAACAAGCAGTTGTTTTGGTTTCTGGGGACCACTTCGGACCCCAACTCTCAATGTTGAGGCAGCCGCGCCCGACGGCAACAAAAGTTGCATCGAGCGCTGCCCCAGCGTGAACATTGAAATTGAGGGGCGCCTTGGGATGCCGCAGATTTCAACAGATTTTGTCCGAAACATGTCTGACGTAAACCACATAGTGCGGATGCGGGGGCAAAGAAGATCGTGATGAGATCGCAGGTCGTGCGCTTGAGCGCGCTGGAGTTGTGCCCGTCAGCATGCTTCAAGTGGTAAACAAACCCGAACCGACCACAACGATTTCCTCTAAATTGCCCAACCCAAGCCCACCGAATCGCTGCAGCTGGTCCTCCTCCTCGTCCCTTGCCTCATGCTCCTCATGGTCCTCGTGATCCCCATGATCCCCCTCCTCTTACTTCTATCCCCCTCCCCATGATCCCCCTCCCCATAATCCTCATGATCCCAATGATCCCCCTCCTCATGGTCCCATGATCCCCCTCCGATTCCACCTCCTGCTTCCCGGCTTCCCTGCTGTAGGTCTGGCTGGGGGGCTCCCTGCAAGGAACGTGGCGCCGAGCAAGACCAGAGCCTCTTTGCGGCCCCTCTGCTCTTCTCGGCCTCCTCCCGGGGCCTGCACGCGGGGGAGGAGGAGGAGGAGGAGGAGGAGGAGGAGGAGGAGGAGGAGGAGGAGGAGGAGGAGGAGGAGGAGGAGGAGGCGTGGCGGGACTTGCGAGCTGGCGGCTGTCTTTTTTTTCTGCGACTCCGCCCCAGGCGACCACCTCGCCGCCGGGCTTCCGGGAGGACGCCTCCCTGCCCGAGGACCGCTCGGGGCCGGAGGTGCCGGGTCGGTGCGTTTTGCAGTTTGGGGGGGGGCCGCCACGGTGCAGAAGCCGACGCTCGGAGCTGAGCTTGTCGGCTTCATGGTCGAGCCATTCCATTATGAAGCCTGCGTCCAGTCGAGGCGCCGAAACAAGGACCACTTTGAGTTTGGGACAGGCTCCGGGTTTCGGGCCGCTCCGTAGATCGAAGTCGGGGACCTCCTCTTCGTGGCCGAGGCTCGCCGCGGTCAGAAAAGCCCTTGCGTTCCTTGCTCTATTGCACGTAACCTTCCAAGGGGGGCAGACACCTCCGCTCCATTGTTTTTTTGTTGAGCCGAGGAGGGCCCCGACAGGCCGCCAGGGGCCCTCAGAGGTGCCCCCAAAATGGATCGGAACTGGCCCTCAGAGCGGGAGTCACGGCGGGCCCCTCGGGGGAAGCTTGCACGCAGATTTTGCAATCAGTAGGTGTCGGGGGATGGAGCCTCGACGAGGGTCGGTAGCAATCGTCGCAATGTTTCTTGGGGCCGTGTTGGCTTCCCGTGGGGTTTCGAACGGCCTCGGAGCGCAGATCACTTGTCTTTTAACGTGTCCCAGCAAAGTGTAGAGCAGCAAATGCGTGAGAGGTGCGCTGGAATGACAGTGTCATAGCCATGAAAACGCTGCTCACTTGTATTTCTCGCGTCCCAGAAGAATGTCAGAGAGGAAATGCATGAGGGGTGCGCCGGAACGACGCTGTCGCAGCCCTGAGGGTGCATCTCACTTGTGTTTTCACGGTCCCAGGAGCTGTCACGCGCGTGGGCCTAGCGCTGGGAGCACTTTTCACTTGTATTGTTACGTGTCTCCAGGATAATTTGGGGGGAGTTGGCTGGCGGAATGCGCAAGGCCGCTCTTAGCACGCACTCACGCATGCAATCTCGTTCTCACCCAGCATCCTCCATCTCATCATCTTGTCTCGAAGCCTGACACGGCGAGGGCCCGCAGGGGGCCCGCCGAATTGAGTCGCTTCGCTCACTCCGCTGGCCCATGTTGTAGAGTCGTTGGCACTTGCATGCGTGCTCGCGGGGACGTTTTTGGAGCCTCGTGGGGACCTCTTGGGGGCATCTTGGAGGCCTCTTGGAGCCTCTTGGGGGGGTCTTGGGAGCCTCTGGGGGCCTTTGGGTGGACGTCTGGCAGTCACGGAAGTCATCTTTAGGGAAAGGGCCCGACGTGTGAATTTGGATTCCCCCCCATTGGGCCTCTTGGGAGCCTCTGGAGCGCTCTCGGGGGACTCAACGTGCCAGGGGGCACGGTGGCGGATTGAGGCCTCTTGAGCCGTCTGCGGCAATCGGAAGCTCGAAAAGACGGTGACGTTAAAATCCTCCAAACACTGATAGGACATCAATGAAGCTTAGCCTCTGAAGGCTCTGTTGAGGCTGTCTGACACCATCTTGGCGCTATCATGAAGCCTTCTGAGGTCTGTCTTCGGCCCATCTCGGGATCTCCCACCCGTTGCTCCCGGCTCTTGGGACACCTGGGAGCTCCCTTGGGGCGCTCATGGGGGGATCTTCAGACCCGGAAGACATCCCCCAGAAGTTTTGGCATTCGTGGCCGGACCTTCGCAGGGTACTTTTCATCTCGGGGCCTCCAGGGGCCGCCACGCGCGCGCGCGAGCTAGCATGATCAGAACTTCTTGCCAGAGATCTTAGCACGCCTTTGGCCCATTGGGCCAGGGACTTCAGCCTTCCTTATGGCAGCACGTTGAATGTGCTTCCTGTTCTGAGGCATGCGTGCAGCCTAGATTGGATTACCGCCTAGGTGTCGCTCAGAGGTGAACCCGCTTCAGTCAGGGTCTGATCGGAGCTAGGGAGAGCCGGTCTCGTGTCTCGTGTAACGCTCAGGCCTGCTCGAACTCATGCTTCTCGCCTATCGCCGTCACCCTGAGGTTGTGCAGAGCTGCCTGTACCGCAAGAAAAGCTTGTCAGGGTCCAGCGTGGGCAGGCGTGCGGGCCCGGCGGACAGGCCATGGCGCGGGCGACGGGACCCTTCGAATGGCTCGGCGGGCCCGGCGCCGAGGGATCGGCCGCCCTCCGCCCTCTCATGTGAGCCTCGCGCTGCGGCGCCGCGCGGCGGCGCGGCGGCGTGCAGCGCTCGTCGAAGGGCGGAGAGAGGCCTCGGGTTGCTGCCTCGTGCAGAGGGCGGGGCGTCGGGTGCGCGGGCGAGGCCGCCGGCCCCCCCGCGGGCCCGCCCCGAGTGCCGCGCTCGGCCCGGCGGCGGCCCCGCGGGCGCGAGCACCGGGCAGCCGCCGTGGCCAGGGGCACGCACAGAGGGGCACGAACATAGAAGAAAAAAAGTCGGAGGCCCGAACGGGGGGATTTTCGACGAAGAACAAAGGGACACGAACACAAACAACAAAAAAAACAAAAAAAATCCGAGGCCTCCGCGCGGCTTCCTCGGCTCGGCGCGGGGGGCCCCCTGGCGACACCGGTGGCTTCGCTGCCCCGCCCGCGGCGCTCCAGGGGCGGGCGAGGCGGGCGGGCATTGCTCAGGAGGGGAAGAAACACACAGACACAATGAATCGCCCACTCCCCAGGAAAATAGGGGAAAATCTGGGAGCCGGGGGGGAAGACGGACACCCAGAAAAGATGGGAAAATATGGGGAATCTTTTCATCTGTGTGTATGTATTTGTGTGTCCCAGGGCCCCTTCAACTGCGTGCGCTGGCGCCTGCTGCGCTCGCAGCGCGGGCGAGCCCGGGCGGGCCCTGGCCTCGGACGAGGGGGCCAGCCTCGCAGGCGAGCGGGCAGCAAGCAGAAGCGAATCCCAAAGCAAGCTCCACGGAGGCTGCAGCTTCAGGAGGGGAAAAACACACACAGACACAATTAATCGTCGATTCCCAGGAAAATATGGGAAGTGGGGGGGAAGACAGAAACCCAAAAAATTTAGGAAAATATAGGGGAATCTTTACCTAACAGCGAAGACTGATAGGTTTCTAGTTGATTCAAAAGAGCTCACAGATCACTCCACAGGGGGGTCCGGGCAGGCGTTGGGAGTTGCCGGGCGGCAGGGGGCCCCGCTCGTTTTTCACCAACAGTCACACACTTCGTGCTCTTCGAGTTCCCAGAACTCCATTCCCAGGGCCACATTCTGGAGGGCCGGATGCAACAGTCACACACTTCGTGGTCTTCGAATTCCC
>CAUYUJ010015353.1:100064-125064 GCA_963575745.1 Prorocentrum cordatum
TCCTGACGTTTCTGCACCCAACTGCGGTGCTCCTCAGCCTGCTGCAGTGAGCAGTGCCCCTCCTCAGCGTGCTGTGTTGAACGGTACTGTCCAAAGGATTGTTGACCTGGTGAAGCAGTTCGGTCGTATACCGATGCGAAAGAAAGGAACGTCCGAGGAAGTACGAGCTGAAAACAAGTTGGCCAAACGTTTCTCCGACCACCGCGACAGCATTCCTATTGACGTTATGTTAGAGTTGCAAGCCCTCGAATGCGCCACGCCTTCAGAGTCAGCCGCTGTCAGCGCTGCCCTTCAGCGTTCTGCATTAAGCGGATCTCTGCAAACGCTCGTCGAGGACGTGAAGCAGTTCGGTCGTATACCGATCAGAAATCATGGAACGTCTGAGGAAGCACGAGCCGAAAACAACTTGGCCAAACGTTTCTTTGAACACCGCGAGGGCATTCCTAGTGACGTGATGTTGGAATTGCAAGACCTCGAGGAGTCACGCGCCGTCAGCGCTGCTGCTCAGCGTGCTGCAGGCGCTGTTGCTCAGCGTGCTGCAACCGAGGAGTTCAAGCGGAAGCAGAAGACCGATGAGATCCTGCAGCAGGTGCGCGAATTCGGCAGCTGGCCGAAGGAGAGCGCTCAACGCCCGCTTGCAGAGCGGCAGTTGGCTTGGCACATCCGAAAAAACACGGAAGGCCAAACATTTCTCACCGGAGCAGGAGGCCGAGCTTCAAACTCTGCAGCGGGCGGATACGAAGCCCGTCGGGCTCATGCAGCAGACGAAGATCGAGGAGGTCATGCAACAGGTGCGAGACCTCGGCCGCTTTCCGAAGGAGTCCGCCGGGAGTAGTGTTGCAGAGCGGCAACTAGGCTGGCTAGTTCGGAAAGCACGGAAGGCCAAGCAGTTCTCCCCGGAGCAGGAGGCCGAGCTCCAGGCCCTACAGCAGTTGGAGACCGATGACACAACAGCGACTCGCATCGCGGAGGCGGAGGCCCTCCCAAACCCCATGGAAGGGTTCGCTGACGAGGCGCAGAACAGGATCGACCAGGACCTGCTGATGCTGGAGAGTGGCATCCGGACCAAGGCAATCCTGCGGCGCCTTGCCGTCTACTAGGAGCTGGTGTCCAGCCGCGGTGCTACTCAGCCCGCGCAGCTCAAAGAATTCGTACAGCGGTACGCGGAGCGGGTGCGCAGGGCGTCGGCCGCTTCCGCGGGGAAGACCTGCTACGTTCCCGGCGGTGAGGTGGAGGGGGGCCAGCTGCGCGTATTCTCCGCCCGCCCCGTCATGACGGGGCCGCTCGTGTGCCAGCTCTGCGAGTGCGACTTTCTTACAGAGGAGGACTTTGCGCGGCGCAAGCAGCAGGGCCACGCGGGCGAGGCGGAATACCGCAAACGGGTGCTGTTCCTGATGGCAGAGGCCGGCTGCAGGCCGATAGCCGCCCAGGAGAAGAGGATCATGGTGCAGTATTTTGCTCACTTCCAGCAGTTCTGTCACCCGGGCAGCAAGGGCAACCGCTTCTCGGGCGGCGAGGCGGTGCCCCGATGCGAGGCAGCCTGCGTAGTCTGTGCGCAGAAAGACTACCTGGAACACCGCCACAAACTGAGCCTGTTTGGGGCAGTGCCGGAGGAGCGTGTCTTTGAGCACTGCGCCGACTCAGCAAGCGATCGCGATGACCTATCCGATGGCGAGGCAGATGCTCCACCCAAGCGTGCTCTGGTGAAGCACCGCGGGGTGTGCTACTTGCAGTCCCCGGAGCTCGTGCAGAAGCTCCTGGACGTGGACAGGCACAGGCAGCGGTGGCCACTGATCCCGTGTGAACAGCTGCACGCGTCCAGCGTTCAGCATCCGGAGCACCCAGAGTGGCGGTGGCTGCTGCACTCCCGCCGAGTCCCTGTGGTTGCACCACCAGAAGCAACGGCGGGAACCTGCGGTGCTTCTCAGCCTGCTGCCGACAAGTCCGGCGGAGCTTCTCAGCCTGCGGACGAGAGGCCTCCGTGCGCAGGGGTGGGAGATGCCAACGCGTTGGTGTGGGTTTGTTGGGATTGCCTCAATGACCTGTGCGCCAAGAAACCGAAGATGCCGTTAAACGCCCTGGTCAACGACAACTGGATCGGCCGGGAGCTCATGCTCGTCCGCAACGCTTCGAAAGCTACTAAGATGCTGGCGCCCCTTGGCCGATGCTGTTGGAAGCAAGTCCGCCTCGGCAAGGACGCCCCGGATGTCCAGCAGAAAGGCATCTCGGGCAACACTATCTTCTTCGCCCAGCCCACGGCGCAAATCCCGACCATGGAGCTGCCCCCGGAGCAGGGCGCGCTTGTGGACTCTCTGAACATCGTTTTCTCGGGCGCCGCGCACAAACTCCACACGGCGTACTGGGCAACAGTCAAGCGCGGCGAGTATATGCAGATCGTGAGGGAGCGCAAGCAGCAGTGCGCAACCTTTTCCGAGGTATCCGTCCGGGAGGATGTTGCCCCGACACGGCTGCCGGAGGACGGCGTGCCAGACCACATCCAAGCCTGTCTGCAACCAGTGGACGGTGTGGACAAAGCCCCGGTACGTCTGTTGGGGCCAGCATCCACGGCGCCGGAAGTGGGCAGAGACGACGAGGCGGGAGACGAGTCTGACGAGGACACAGAGACAGACAAAGACGGAGAAGCAGCAGAACAGCCTGACATGGCCTACCTGCATGAAAATGTGGCAGAGGTCACAGTTGCAGTGGATCCAGTGCATGACATCCCTCCAGTCCGAATGATGCAAGCGCTGCAAGGCGCGCTGGTGGCGCTGCAGGAGCAGGCAGCACGCATCGCCAAGAACGAGGTGACACCGACAGTGGCAGACAGCAGCGGTGCTCTTCAGCCTGTTGCCGACGAGGGCGGCAGGCATACGATGCGCAGCATGGTTCTCGATGTACTGAGTGCTGCTCGTTCGTTCGACGAGCGAGCGCAGGTGGTGCTGGAGAAAGCGCAAGCAGGAGCAGACGCGTGCAGGGCTGTGGGCCCGCACTCCTTATCGGTGCCTACGCAGAAACACTTGAGTTCTTTCGACAGCAGGTCCTGGCCGGCGTGCTACACAGAGTTCTGGTTCGGGGACGGCGCGCCGAACCTCGAGCGGGAGCGGCCCATGCTGTTCGAACAGGTCTTCCCCAGGAATACTACTTATGCTACCAGTGTTGATAGTGGAGTCGATCCATTGATAGCAGTGTGTCGTTTGGTCCTACATGTGTTGATAGCAGTGTCTCGTGGAGGCCTACATCCATTGATCGCAGTGTCTTGTTTGTACCTACGTGCGTTGATAGCAGTGTCTCGTTTGGACCTACATGTGTTGATAACAGTGTCTCGTTTGGAACTACACCCACTGATACCACTGTCTCGTTTGGACTTACATGTGTCGATAGCAGTGTCTCGTTTGGACCTACACATGTTGATAGCAGTGTCTCGTTTGGACCTATATCTATTGATAGCATTGTTCCGTTTGGACCTACATGTGTTGATAGCAGTGACCCGTTTGGACGTACATGCGTTGATCGCAGTGTCTCGTTTGGACCTACATGTGTTGATAGCAGTGTCTCGTTTGGACATACATCCGTTGAACGCAAAGTTGCGTTTGGACCTACATGTCTTCATAGCAGTGTCTCGTTTCTTCGTCCTTCGAGGTCGCACGGCGCCTCATCAACCTGGAGGAGCTCGAGTACTCTCTCGCGACCGACGAGGAGCCCTACGAGGCAGCTTGCCAGAGCCGCTTCAGCTCGCCAGAGCTGATTGCCGTCTTCGGCGACGTGATCCGCCGGCTGCGGCTCTTGAAAGGCACTCGGGCGGCGATTGGCAGGAAAGGCTTCGGCACTGACCTCCAGGCCCTGTCAGAGGCGTCGGCGGAGGATTTCATGGAGGCGTTAAACATCGCTAAGCCGGCCGACTGCATCGGCTCCGCCATTTCACGCCCGGGCATGCCTGCCAAGGTCAAGACTGCCCTCAGGACGTTGCTACTTAGCACTTCCGATGTCCCTGGCACGGAGGGGCGGAAAACCGCACTCCGCTTCGACGGGCACGGCAACAACCTCAAGTTCGGCGCGGCCAGCTTCTTCGTCACACCGAACTTCGCAGACACGCTCAGCCCGTTGGTCCTCCAACTCCACGAAGGGCCCGGAAAGCGGAGCCACTTAGACATTCGCGGGGGCGCGGTTGGCGCGGTGGCCAGAGCCGGCGGCGCTTCTCAGCCTGCTGGCCCTGACCTGCGGAGTCCAGCTCCGGCCATGCCTTCTCTGAAACGGATGCACCAGATAGTGGCAGCAGACCCGCGGGCGCAGGCCAAGTTCTTCCTGTTGATGACGGAGCTTCACTACCGCTACATCATCGGCTTAGAGCGCCTGTTTGTTGGCCGCGCAACGCTGGCCCGACAGGCGGTGACAACGGAGGGCGACGTGGCAGCGACTCTGCAGCCGTGCGTGGCCCCAGGCACCACTGATGTGCAAGCGCCTTTCGAAGCACAGGGTCGGGGCTTCACGCGCGGCCACGGCAAAGGCCACAGCGTCATCGGGCCTACGATGGCGTGGCTGCGGTCGGCAGTGGTCGGAGGCCTGCGCACCGCCGCTCGGGAGCTGCGAACTGCGCTTCTTTCCACCGCGGAGACCGTGCAGTACGAAGCTGCCAACGAGCCCGCACGGCAGCTGGGACTTCCTGACGTCGCGCCAGAGCCTTTCACAGCCAGGCAGCAACGACAGAGCCGCATGGACGGAGGGGAAGAGGAGGACGGCACCCTGCGCGACGAGGTGCCTCTCGGCCCGCCAGTGGAGCAGCCGCGCCTGGTGGAGGAGCGAGCGCGGGCAGCCGCAGAGAACCGGATGCCTGCAATCGGCGCTGCAGCGTACCGGGGCCTCCCGCTCTCAGGAGCCTTTCAGTCTACGTTTCCAAGCTACCGCCAACGAACTAGCTTCGGGCAGCTAGGTGGCGCTCCTCAGCCTGCCATGGCAGCCAGCCATGCTAGCCTCTTCCAGACGAACGAGGATGGAGCGATTCAGGAAGTCCTCGAGCCCGATGGCTCGCCGGCTTCGGTCGAGGAGATTGCCGCAGATGCGGAGGCTTGGGCGGTAGCGTTTAGCCATGACTTCTTTTGCAACATCTGCTCCAACCACGAGCGCGACTGCACCGAGACGTGCGTCAAGTACGTCAAGAAGAAGCTCGAGGCCAAAGAGAGTCTGCGCTCGAACAGAACCCCGTCGTGCCGCTTCTGGTTCTTTCGCATCCAGCAGCTATGTCTAGCAGGCCGCACCAAGCGAGTGCGTCGGCGCGGCAAGCCTTTTGGTCCGGACTCCGTTCATCGACTTCTCTGATGACCGCAACCAGCGGTGCCGCTGCCAGGTCAAACGCGACCAGCCGTTCAGGAGCTCCAGCAACGACGTCTCTCAAGTGTCCAGCCGGTGCAACGTGGATTTCCAGTTCTTGATGTGCGCGCCTGACGAGTCTGCCGAGGCAGCAAAAGTGCTTCAGCCTGGTGGTGCTCCTCAGCCTGCCCAGGACGGGCTGCCTGCGGCCGCCCCAGTTCAGCTGGCCAAGCGCAGAAGGCTTACCAAGAAACCGGCCAGCATGAAGAACCCAGAGTCGGCAATCGCATTGCGCTCATCCAAACAACTCGGCGGCCGCAAAAAGTGGCTCTACGGTTGTGGCTCCTTGCATCCGACAGATGCATCTGTCGTGGAGAGCTTCCAAGCTGCTTTCCAGAAGGTTTTCTCCATGGACTTCTACATCACGAAGTACCAGGGCAAGATGATGGAGTCCATGACGCCGCTCTTCCAGTCTATGCTCACCGGCATGCAGCGTCTGGAGCAGCAAGGTCCCAGCTGGCGCGGCGCATGCCAGCGGAGGCGGCACGGCGCATCCTCGCCTTCAGTGACCACCACTGCCGGTGGCACGAGGAACAGTGCACCCTGGCGGAGTTCTGCGCGCACGTGGCGCGAGACGTGCTGGCGCACGTGGACCTCGCGGCGGAGGCGCGGGTTAAGCCTCGGCCTGCAACGACTGCACACCTCGAGGCGGATGAAGACTCCGCGAGCGATGCCGAAGGGCTCAAGGGGCGAGTCCCGCTGGAGCTCGTTGACGTGGGTGGAGGCGGCGGCAGCGACGTAGAGGAGGACGTGGAGGACGCCGAGATTACCGAGATCTCCCGGTTTCCGCTGCGGGACACGTCAGAGCAACCGAGCTGGCCCTACAGCAAGACCAACTGCAGCGCTTGGACCAGAAGGGCCGCCTCAGCTACGCCGATAAGCAGTTGAAGAATCTCGACCGAGCGTACAGCGGCATGCTGCAGCCCAGCTTTGCACTGCCAGCCAGCAGCGGCGCGCGGGAACATCAGGGCACGCGGCTGGACGAGACCTTTTCTGACATGCTCGCCCTACAGCGGCAAAGCATTGCGCTCCAAAAGAAGCAAGCGAGACCGGATGGAGAGATCTTGCCCGATGCTGCGGACGACTGGCTCCCCAGCGGTGCTCCTCAGCCTGCTGCCGAGGACGCCCAACCAGAACTCGTTCCGCAGCTCTTGGCCATGCAGGGCCCGGCGGCTGTTGCGTGGAAGCTCGACACTGATGCCCACTGCACGGAGGAGCAGATTGACGCGGTGGCGTTGTTTGCGTTGTCTCTGCAGAAACGATTTGACGGCAGACCAGACAAGACAACGCATCTCCTCCCCGTGGCGTCCGCGACAGGCAACCACAGAGCGATCTGGCTCGGTGGAGGCGGTGTCGGCAAGACGCGCACCCTCTCCAAAGTGGTGGAGCCGATGGCCATCACTTACTTCGGCGAGCAGGGGTACATCGGCAAAGCGCAGTCCAACCACGCCGCACACAACCTCGGCCCGCGCGGCAGGACCATGCATTCCTCCAATGGCCTGCTCATGTCGGATTCCATGCAGACAGCCAGGCTGCGTTTGACGCCACAGACGCAGAAAAAGCTGGATCGCCTCACAGGCACACTCGGCGTCGACGTGATCGATGAGCTGGGTGCTGTGCCGGGGCCTTTGCTGCATGCAGATGCACTGCGCACGACCTACGGCAGGGCGTTTCGCTACAACCTGGACCCCGCGAAGTACATGCGCCCGCAGGAGACGTGGGGACGCATGCCTGTGAAGATCTTGTGCGGAGACTTCTACCAGTTGCCGCCAGTCCCCGCCACCGCTTCCCTGCTGGCGCCTCACGCGGGCCAATCCTACGAACGCCAACAGGGTAGGAAGTTGCTCGCCGACATCGAGTGCGTCATCGATTTCGTGCAGATGCAGCGCTTTACAGACCCATTGCAACTCGAGGTTCTCCACGCCATGAGAACTCCAGGCGGAAAAAAGATCTCTGACGAGAGCTGGCAGGCGATCGTCAAAACAGAGGTCGTTAGCTCTAGCGGTGCTGCTCAGCCTGCTGCCAGCAGCAGCCAAGCCGCTCAGCCTCCTCAGTGGGACCCTCGGTTGCGTGCAGCACGAGGCTGGTACGAGTCGGCCTATGAGTGGCGCATCGTCTCTTACGCCATGCATGCACAGGCCAAGCTTGATGAGCACGATGCTGGCCAGCTGCTCTTTTACGTCCCAGCAATCGACAGACCAGCTGCGCGCCTCGCGAAGCCTGATTACGACGAGATGCGCGCGGAGCCCAACATCGGCGCTACCGCAAAAATGACGGGGCTGCTGCCGCTCTTCGTTGGCATGGAGGTCATCCTGACAGAATCCGTCTTGCCGCCGAAGTATGTCCGTGGCGCGCCAGGCAAAGTGGTAGGCATAGAGCTGCTCGCTCTGGAGCCTCCGGTGGAGGGCCGCCCGTCCATTGTCTCGGACGGCGTGGTCGTACTCTACTACATGCCAAAGGCCGTCTATGTCAAGATCGATGACAGCGATGAACTTTTCTTGAAGGCCGCGCCGGTGACAGCCGGCAGTGCTTCTCAGCCTGCCGGCCCCGACCTGCGCGGAGTGCTCGCGATCACCCCGCAGGCGCGCCCCTGGAAGTTCAAAGCGACGACAGGTGGCCCGGCCATCGCGGTGTCCAGGACGCAGTTGACCGTGCTGCCCAAAAAGCAGGGGACTCTGCATGGCGTCCAGGGCAAGACGACGGACCCAGGCTTCATCGTGCACTGGACGTTTCCGCCAGGACTCAAGAAGGAGTCCATTTGGCTTGCCTACTACGTCAGCCTGTCGCGCCCCAGAAGCTTCAACCAACTCTTGAGCCACGGCTTGCCTGACCGGAACATCATCGAATCCGGCCCCCCGGAACAGATCGCCACGGCCTTTGCCGAGCTCTTCACGGACAAGATTGCCGCGACGAAGATCGCTTGCGCGAAGGCCCGACAGCAACTGGGATGGCCTGCGCGAGCTTGAGGAGTCATGAGATGCAGGTTGCGTTGTGGCGGTCCTGTTCAGTCTGTCCGTCTGCATTCGCGTGGTGCTTCTCAGCCTGCTTGCGCGTGGTGCTTCTCAGCCTGCGCTCGTGTGCAGCTGTGCGCGGTGAGCCTGCACGTGTCGCGGACACGTTCTGGATCAGGACGGGGGGGTCCGAGCCCGAGATGGAATGCTAGCGCTCTGCAGTACAAGTGCTTTTCAGCATGCGACATCCTGCGGTGCTTCTCAGCCTGCAGGGTTCGCAGCGCGCGGTTTCGATGCATTCCTTTTCAATATGCGAGTTCCTGCGGTGAGCTCCGTAGCTCCGTTCCGTAAACATCTTCCAAGAGCCGCTCGCAAGCTTTTGCAGCTGGCGGTCTGCAGACGTAGTCTGTCTCAGCATGCGAGCTCCCGCACGCTTCGCCGGCTTTTGCTGCGCGGACAATTTTCTCACACACGTCAGCGCCGTTTGTAGGCGTCAGAAAAACATGTAGACATTCACGAAGGGCTCAGTCTCTATATCGTCACATCATTACATACGCAGTCGTCGAACACATCGGTGTACGTTCAGCGCTTTGTCCTTCTAGCTAGGTCGCTTCGTGCTGAGGCTGAGGCTGATGCAGGCTGAGGGAATGCTGCCAGATATGCTCCTACACATGGCTGTTAGGTTGCTTTGCCGGGATAATCATCTGAATCTTAAAGGGGAATGCTTTCAGATATGCTTCTACACATCGCTGTTAGGTTGCTTTGCCGGGATAATATAATTACCTAACAGCGAAGACTGATAGGTTTCTAGTGGTCTCAAAAGAGCTCACAGATCACTCCACAGGGGGGTCCGGGCAGGTGTTGGGGCGTTTCCGGGCGGCATGAGCCGGGCTCGTTTTTCACCAACAGTCACACACTTCGTGCTCTTCGCCTTCCCAGAACTCCATTCCCAGGCCACATTCTGGGGGGCCGGATGCAACTGTAGGCCACTTCGTGCTCTTCCATTTCCCAGAACTCCATTCCCGGGCCACATTTTGGATGCCCGGAGCCAACTGTAGGCCACTTCGTGCTCTTCCATTTCCCAGAACTCCATTCCCGGGCCACATTTTGGATGCCCGGAGCCAATTGTAGGCCATTTCGTGCTCTTCTATTTCCCAGAATTCCATTCCCGGGCCACATTTTGGATGCCCGGAGCCAACTGTAGGCCACTTCGTGGTCTTCGAGTTCCCAGAACTACATTCCCGGGCCACATTTTGAATGCCCGGAGCCAACTGTAGGCCACTTCGTGCTCTTCGAGTTCCCAGAACTCCATTCCCGGGCCACTTTTTGAATGTGAGGCAGGGGCTGAAGGCTTGAGGCTTGTGGCAGGCATGAGGATGAGGCAGGCTGAGGCTTGTGGCCGTGGATGAAGGGCTGCAGTCTGAGGCTGAGGCTGAAGCAGGTGAGGATGTGACTGAGGAGTTTGAGGCAGAGGCTGAGCAGGCCTGATGCTGTTCGCATGGCTGAGGCTGAGGCTGAGGCTGATGCAGGCTGAGGCTAGGCAGCCTGAGGCTGACGCCGAGGCTGAGGCAGACTGAGGCTGAGGCTGAAGCAGGCTGAGGCTGAGGCTGAGGCAGGCTGAGGCTGAGGCAGGCTGAGGCTGAGGCTGAGGCAGGCTAAGGTTGAGGCTGTGACTGCGACTGCCGTTGCCGCTGCGACTGTCATCGCGAATGCGACTACGACTGCGAGAACAGCAGAATTCTACAACTGGATTTTCATCTGAATCTTAAGGGGAATGCTTTCAGATATGCTTCTACACATCGCTGTTAGGTTGCTTTGCCGGGATAATTTTTTACCTAACAGCGAAGACTGATAGGTTTCTAGTTGACTCAAAAGAGCTCACAGATCACTCCACAGGGGGGTCCGGGCAGGTGTTGGGGCGTTTCCGGGCGGCATGAGCCGGGCTCGTTTTTCACCAACAGTCACACACTTCGTGCTCTTCGCCTTCCCAGAACTCCATTCCCAGGCCACATTCTGGTGGGCCGGATGCAACTGTAGGCCACTTCGTGCTCTTCGACATCCCAGAACGCCATTCCCGGGCCACATTCTGGGGGGCCGGATGCAACTGTAGGCCACTTCGTGCTCTTCGACATCCCAGAACGCCATTCCCGGGCCACATTCTGGATGCCCGGAGCCAACTGTAGGCCACTTCGTGTTCTTCCATTTCCCAGAACTCCATTCCCGGGCCACATTTTGGATGCCTGGAGCCAACTGTAGGCCACTTCCTGGTCTTCGAGTTCCCAGAACTCCATTCCCGGGCCACATTTTGAATAGCCGGACGCAACAGTCATACAATTCTTCGTACTTGACACCCCAGAACCTTATTCCCGGGCCACATTCTGATTAACGGGATGCAACAGAAATGCATTTCGAGCTCTTTGGCACTCCAGAACCCCATTTCCAGGCCACATTCGGAATAACAGGATGCAAGAGTCAAACACTTCGTGTCCGAGACCTCCCAGAACGCCATTCCCAGGCTACATTTGGAAAAATTGCACACAAGAGGTATACACGCCGGGTTATCTGGCTGTCTGGAACGGCTATCCCGGGATACATTCAGAGTAATCCCACGCGACAGTCACACACTTTGTGCTTTGTGACCTCTCAGAGCTTCATATCTGGGCGACACTCCTGGGCAACACTCGTTCTCACACTATCATGCAACACTCATACACAGTGTCCTTGTCGTCTTGTCACATCTCAACCTTCAATTCCCTGACACAACCGTCACACACACACTGATTTCTCTGAGTTTTCACTAGGTTAGTCTCGGGTCACATCTAATATTCCTTCCGCGACAGCCGTGCTTGGTTCAGGAGTTGCTAGTGACATGCGTTGATAGCAATGTCTCTTTTGAACAAGCATCCATTCATTTTCCACGCGTTGATAGCAGTGTCTCGTTTGGACATATATCTATTCCAGTTCCGTGCGTTGATAACAGTGTCTCGTTTATACCTGTAGTCATTCAAGCGACATGCGTCCATGGCAGTACCTTGTTTGACAACACATCGAATCAAGCTCAGCGCGACGATGACAACAGCTTTTGCATCACTATTACTGTTACTGTTGATATCACAGTGCCTCTCACTGCTGCTGCATGTTTCAGTTATACTTAGAAACATCGCTGTTAGGTTGCTTTGCCGGGATAATATTTGTGTGTATTTATTTGTGTGTCCCAGGGCCCCTTCACAGCGGAAGGCAAGCTCGGGGCACGCGGTGAGCAACACGCAGGCATGCGAACCCTGGGCTAGGGGCAAGCTCAAGGTATAATTACTTAAATCATGTAGATGCACGTCAGGAGCACGCGAAGGGCGGGGCAAAGTGCGAGCCAGCAATCTGCGAAAAGTAGCCGAACAGCAAGCGAGAAGTAATCGTCGAAGTCCCTTGGCCACCAGACGGAGTGGGTCCCCGAGGAACTCGGGTGGTCGATTTCCCCAAGACCCCGGGGGGGGTCGGCCTCCCGAGGAGCAGGGGGGGGTGCAGCGCAAGTGCTCACGGGGCCCCGTGGCAACGAAGCCGGCCAGCACCCCCAGACCGAAGCCTGGCAGAGGAGAGGGCAGGGTGGAGCTGCAACGGGCCCTGATGGTTGCCGGGGGGCAGTTCGAAGGGCGAGCACCCCCGGAGGGCGTTCGGGGGGGCGGGGAGTTTCCCAGATGAGCAAAGAAGTTGAGCGGGCTGGCAGCAATCCCAGACCCCCGACGTCATGATTTTTTCATGACGTCGACCCCCCGAGGTCTCGACCCATTCCGTGGGACCGGTTTTTCGTCCTGAGTCGTTTTTCGACGGTCCCGAGGGCCGGTAAGGGCCCCCAAAGGCCAAAACTAACGAAAAACCTCCCGTCGTGATTTTTTCATACCTCGAGGGGGCCTGGGATTCAAGCAGCATGCAGCACGGGCCGCCGAGGGCGCACAGCTTCCCAGTGGGCCTCCGAGACTGCTCCCCGGGTGGCCCGAGGCACCTCAGGGCCCAAGCAAGCAGAGAGCCCATGCGCGCCTGGGATGGCCTGACAGGCCTGGCATGGAGGAGTCGTGGGCGGGCTCCTCCTCCTCCTCCTCCTTCTCCTCCTCTTCCTCCTCCTCTCTCGGCACTGTCTCCTCCTCCTCCTCATCACTACTATACTACCTCCCCCTCTTCCTCCCCCTCTCTCTCTCTCCTCCTCATCCTCCTCCTCTCCATCCTTTCATAAATCCTCCTCCTCACTCGAAGGCTCATAGAACCCGGGTGTGCCCCGCGTGCTTCGGGGTGGGGGGGGGGGAACGGCTCTTCAGTGAGAGGTTTGGGGGAGGCCTCGGGCGGAGCTCCCGACGAGGGCCAAGGGGCTCCAGAGAGGAGAGGGTGCAGGTCCTTCCAGGGGGGGTCCGCGACTGCACAGGGGCTTCTGGTGTAACCTTCCCGCTCGCCTCCCAGCATGCCGCCGTTTATTCCACACGCTTGTGCCCAGCCCTGGGGCCAGTGAGCTTTCGGCTGCCATGGCTCCCGCGGACGGTACACGCAATCAAGAGATCTGGCAAATGGAGACGCATTGTGCCCCCACTAAAAGTCAGTGGAGCGTTGCTGCTAGTGGGATGATAAGGCGCATGCGTACCGTATGTGTCGGGATGTGTGACTTCAGTTTTGATCGTCGCTGCATCTGTTTCGTAGCCCTTTTGAAAACAAGGCGTGAGTGCAGTGCTAGCACCCCCTGCCGCCGACCCTCCTCTACTCTTTCCCCTCTTACATGTTTGAATTCCCGAACGGGGTGTCGCTCCAACGCTCAGTTTCTATCGAGCAATGACGCACCAGCAACATCTACCGAAGACAAGGGGGGTGGGCTCCAACACTGCATTTTTATCCGGAGCGAGCGTTCCAGCAGCCCATAGCGTGTGTTCCAGCACTGCTCTCCTGGAGCCAGGCGAGTGGAGCAGGCCCCTTCAGCGCACCGTTCGCTCGCTCCCTCTTCCTTTCTCTCTCATTGTCTCTTCCATCTCTCTCTCTCTCTCTCGGTATCTCTCTTGTTTTTTTTTGTTCGTTTCTCTCTCTCTCTCTCTCGCTCTCTCTCTCTTTCTCTCTCTCTATATATATATATATATTGTTTTTTTTGTTTCTCTCTCTCTCTCTCTCTCTCTCTCTCTCTCTCTCCGATCATTTTCATGCGACGGTAGGTCGTGCGGTCGATGGTCAGTGATCCCCTCACCAAGCCAACAGCGCGATCGGGCTGTGCCTGACATGGCCAGCGCAAGCAGCTGCCGCCTCCGCGATCGGTCGGGGGCAGCGGCGTGAGAGGTCCGAGAGAGGGCCGCGCCGCCCGCTGGTGCCGTGCACGCGCGGCCGTCCTGGCCCGGGCCGCTCTGGAGAGCGGCAGCCGCCCTCCCCGGACGACGCTCGGCTCGGGGGCGACGTCCGGCGGGGATAGGCTCACAGCGGGGATGCGGTCCCCCCCCGAGATCGGGAGCGGCAAAGAGGGGGGGGATGACTCCGGGGGGGGTGGACATCATGGCGGGGGCCCTGATATTTCCTCAGATTTCATGGCGCCTCTTCTTATTCCATTACGTCCCTGGCCTCCCCTCCTCCTCATCCTTCTCTCCTCCTCCTCCTCCTCCTCCTCCTCCTCCTCCTCCTCCTCCTCCTCCTCCTCCTCCTCCTCCTCCTCCTCTCCCCTGGGAGGCGGCGCGAGGGCGCGAAGTCATTCGCACTCCGCGCCTCGCGCAGCGCGAAGCGCGAAGTTGGGAGCCCGTGTGTTTGTGGAGCTTGAAGCCCACGGGTCACGCTCAGCGGACACCGCGGTGGCTCCCAGCTGCTGCGTTGAGCGTGGTGTCGTGCGGGCACAGGACGTGGTTCAGGGGGAGGTGCATCGACCCCCCCGATCGCCCACTCCTCGCCGGCAGGGGCCCGATGGCCCACCCCGCCCAGCAGCGCGCGGATTCACCATCGGGGGCCTATCGGAGGAGGAGGAGGAGGAGGAGGAGGAGGAGGAGGAGGAGGGAGGAGGAGGAGGAGGAGGAGGAGGAGGAGGAGGAGGAGGAGGAGGAGGAGGAGGAGGAGGAGGAGGAGGAGTAGGAGAGGGAGGAGGAGGCGGATGGAGGAGGAGGATGAGGTGAGGGAGCTGATCTGCTTGCGACGTGTCGCCGATTCCAGCTCGTTCTCCCCCCCCCCTCTGAGCCAGTGCCCCCTGCTGGTAAGGCCTCGGATGGTGCACGACAGCCCTCCCCCCCCCAAGGCATGCCCAGCGGGCCTCCGCGGGCCCCCGCGAGTGGTCTGGGGCGGCCCCAGCAAGTCCACCCTGAGGTTAAGTCGGGCCTGTCCCCCCATACAGCGGGGATGTTCCACAATTGTCAAAAAGTAGTTCGGGGACTCTTTTCTAAAAGTATTGGTTGGTTTATTTTACCGTATGTTTTGACAATGTTGGAATATCTTTGGGGTATTTTTCATTCTTCGTCGAAAATCCCGCTGTGGGGGGACGCGCCCGACTTAACCCTGAGGGGAGCGCCCCAGGGGCGCAGCCCCCGGAGGCGGCGGCGGCGCCGGGGTGTTGAGACCGCCCCGGGCTGCTCGGGGGCCTGTTGAGGCCAGCCGTGTTGCTATCTGGGGGGGCTGCCTGTGTGCAACCCGAAACCCGGAGCCTTACCAGTCCCCGTCCCCTGAGACCCGACGTGGCGGAACAATTGCAACATCGCGGAAGATCACGCCTGAAGCCTCGGACCCCATCTTTTTGCAGCTTCTCTCGAGCCGGATCGATCTGTGATGGCCCCAGGGCCCGAAAGCAGGCG
The DNA here is from genome assembly GCA_963575745.1 of Prorocentrum cordatum. Lineage (NCBI taxonomy): Eukaryota > Dinophyceae > Prorocentrales > Prorocentraceae > Prorocentrum > Prorocentrum cordatum. The sequence continues at coordinate 115,165 of CAUYUJ010015353.1, forward strand.
AAAATGCCCGGTGTGAAATTATAGCCGGAGTGCAAAATCCCCAAACAGGGTTTTTAGACCCACTGCGGTTTCCAAGGTCGATTGCGTGCCCGTCCAGTGCAGGCTGGCATGGCATGTTAAACATGCCTCCTCCTCCTCCTCCTCCTCCTCCTCCTCCTCCTCTTCCTCCTCCTCCTCCTCCTCCTCATCCTCCTCCTCCTCCTCCTCCTCCTCCTCCTCCTCCACCTCCTCTTCATCCCGAGCGGCATCTCGGAGCCCAGAGTTGCGAGGATGTCTCCAGCGTAACGGTCTGGACCACCTCGCGCGCGGCATTTCGGACCCCAGAGTTGCGACGATGTCTCGGGCGAAACGTGCTGCGAGGAAGTCTCAGGCGAAACAGGCCGGACCACCTCGAGCGTGGCGTCTCAGAGCTCCGAGTTGCGGGGCCTCCTGGGGCCTCCTGGGACCTCCTGGTGACCTTCTGGGGCTTCATCCTTGGCCTCCTGCGGCCTCCTGGACCCCACCTGGGGCTTCCTGAAGCCTCTTGGGGCTCCCAGGGGGGGATATCTAACATGTGGCCGTCGGAGCCCCCCAAAATGAAGGGGGGTGGGCCACAAGAGCAGGAAAAATCAACGAATCGACACCGGATGTGTATTAACTTGACACGTTCTGATAGAAGGCCTCCTGGGGCCTCCTGGGAGCCTCCTGGGAATCTCCTGCGGACCCCTGGGGCCTGTCCTGGGCGTCCTGCGGCCTCCTGAAGCTCTCTGGAGCTTCCCGGGGCTCCCAGGGTCCCAGGGGGAATATGTAACATGTGGTCATAAGTCTCCTTCGCGGCGACGTTCGACCGCGATGCCACCCAGAGGGGGGAATACGGCACCCAAACAACGTTGGGTGAGGCCGCGGTCGTGCGCCAACAGCCGACACGCCAGCCCACCGCGTCAAACGACACAGGCGGCTGGCGCGCCAGGGCGCAGGCCGAAGCACATGGGTACCATACCCCCCCTCGAGGGTGGTGGGTGGGAGAAAAGAAGCGCGACCGCGGTCGCGTCCGACGCATTCTGGCGAACGGACGCCCCGCGCGTCGCCCCCAGGGTTGGTCCAGAGCCGCGCACTGGCAGACAGAGGACCACACCCCGGCCAGCCGCCCCACCTTAAGAGTGCACACTAGGCAGGTGGGGCGCTGCAGACATGACCGGGTACTTGATATCCCGCCCCGCGGCCAGGCGGCAAAGAGGAGACATCACGACCGTGCGCGGCGGAGCGGAGGGAGGAAGGACCCCGACGCACGGCCGCGCGGCACGCCAGCATGCCCGCGCGGGGCCTGGCCCGCCCGACGTAGCGGCGGCGCGTGGCGGGTGGACGTGCGGGCGCCCGCCATCGCGCGGTGCGCCGACGGCGGGACACTCCCGCCTGGGGGCGTCGACTTATGACTTGCAATAACAAGTTATTACTGCCCCATAAGTCTCCTTCGCGGCGACGTTCGACCGCGATGCCACCCAGAGGGGGGAATACGGCACCCAAACAACGTTGGGTGAGGCCGCGGCCGTGCGCCAACAGCCGACACGCCAGCCCACCGCGTCAAACGACACAGGCGGCTGGCGCGCCAGGGCGCAGGCCGAAGCACATGGGCACCATACCCACTGCCACGGACCCAGGGGCTGAGGCCGAGCGCTGCCCCACACAGCGGGCCTGCGGCACCCGCAGGCACGCTGCCACCCAATGCCAGGCTGAGAGACGGCCGCAGACGCGTGGCCCGCGAGAGAGCGACCGATGGACCGAACGAGGGCGAACGAGCGTGCGAAGGGGCCTGGCGCGACGTTACTTGCACCGACCAAGCGTGGAATGACGTCGCTGGACGCCGGGGGTTTCCGAATCCCTACCCTCGTCGTCACTGGACGACACGCCGAAATGCGCCTCGGCGACGGCCTGGCGCTCCATCTTCTCAACGTCAAGATAGCGCATCCAAGCTGGCATCTGCCAGTCACCTGCCTTCAGGATGTCGGTGACTCGGCCGCCGAACTCCACAATGTCTTGGGCGTGGCCCCGACGGAACGAGTGGGCGCCGTAGGCGTCGGCGTTAACTACTCCCGTGTGACGCAGTGCCGACCGCAGCGCGTTACGTACACCCGTGGCGCACCAGCCCGCCCACGGGGCCTCTCCAACGGACTGCGAGTTGAACCGCGCGCCGAGAGCGCGTGCGGGGCACGTGGCGCGTGAGCGCTGACACCAGCAATTGCGCACAATAGTTGTCCGTCTTTCCCGGTTCTTCCGTCTGGCGAGCGATGAGACGGCTGATGAAAAGGCCCGCGCGTAAATGTGACGCGTCGTCGAGCGAGGCGGCCCGTTGGATGACCAGCGCTTCCGACGGGAGGCGAAGTAGAAACGCGTACGCGGTCACGAAGAGGAGACCCAGCCCGGATCCCTCTGGCAACGCGCCTGGGCGTTCCAGTAGCTGTTCCAGCACGCGCATCCGGACCGCCATGCGGGGTCGCGCCGACCAACCCGAACGCTTCTCGATAGCCAGCTTGGCGCCGGCCAGCGACGCGTGCGTGAACGCTGCGTCTGCCACGCGCGCGACGTGGCATGCCTTCTTCAAACGCGAAAGGTAATTGCAGAACGTCGCGCGACACCTGAACGTCGTAGACCAGAGCAAAAGACCGTCGACCGACGGCGGGAGTTCGCTGCCTTTGCGCTGCAAAACGTCGCGCGCGAACTTCACCCAACATTCGAAGCCGCTGCGAACCTGCGGTAGTGACCGTGGGCACGATCCGAGCAGGGCGCTGTTACGGGCAACCTGGGCCCACGCCCGCCCCGCCTCGGGCGACGTGACGGCTGCGGCAGCCTTCGCGATCTCGCAACGCGGATCGCCCATCTGACGCTCGAAACCTTCCGTTGCCGTACGTAGCGCACGGCGTATTGCTGCCACTGGGTCCGCTGCCGAGCTGCAGCTGCGCCGCCGACGGGCCGTAAGCATCGCGGGTGGGCCCCGGTGGCGGCGCCGGCCCTGGGGTGCCTTGCGCGCGCGGCCGCGCGCGAAGACGTCGCGCGCGTGCAACGCGCGGAGAAAAGCGGTCTGCGACGGACCACGCGGGGCGCCCATAACCGCACACTCGAGGAAGAGGACGATGAAGAAGCCGAGCTCGCAGAGCCTTGACTCGACGGGCGTGCCCGCGCCGCCTCGCCACCGCTGGGCCTGGCGTTCGCCCATCGTCCTTAAGAATACGCGCGGCGCGCGCGCACGACCCGCGCGCCCGCGATGCACGCCACCTTGCGGGCGTGCCAGCAGCTCTCGCACTGCTGTCGCTGCGGTGACAGAAAGGCGCTCACGACCCAGAAAGTCATCGAACAGTGCACCCTCGAGGTGCTGCCAGCGCGTCATCCCGTTAAACCACAGGCAAGAGCAAACCGCGTCGATATCAGCACGTGACGCACTGGGCAGAACATTGCTCAGCTGAGCGGCGAAATCGTCGTGAGACATAATGATACAGGCTAGGTCGCGTGGACCTTGCGGCGTGAGCCCCTGCTGAGTGGCGCGCGTCAACCGTGGCGCGCGCCGCGAGATGCCCGATAGCTGGCGCCGAGTTTCGGCGGCCTCGCAGCGTAGCCGTGCTGCGAGCGCTGGCTCACCTTGTCGGGATGAGCATCGACGTCCATGACGCTGGCGTGCAGAACGCCTCGTCCAGGTGCGGATCAATTCGCACTGCACCGAGCTGCCGCAGCAGCCCGAACTCACCCCTGGACGGATCGTCTGTCGGCACCCGATCCACACGTGCAAGACACCGCAATTGCGCAATCTTGACCCAGAGGCCGTGTGCGAGACAAGCGTGATCGAACGCGCGCGCGGCGCCGCTGCCGGCGGCGGCCTGCGCGCCTGCGTCGTCAGACCAGATTGCGACGCGCCGACGGCGGAGCAGGTGTTCAAACGAGAACAAGCCCAGGGCAATGCTCAGCACTTCCAAGCCCATGATTTGATTATCTTCCCTGGGCTGGAACGCCTTCAAGATCCTGGCGCACGCGCGCGCGCGCGTCGCGACCAAAACTGACGCTGACCTGCGCAGCCGTGCCGGGCGGCAGGTGGCATGCACGTCCAGTAGCATTTGTTGTCAACGAACAGTACGGCGGCCGCCATGGGCGGGCGGCTGGCTGCGTCGCAGAACAGATGGGCCACGGGGCCCGCCGCTTCGTCGCACCACCTTCGTGACTGTGCCAGCTCGCCGCCCAGCACGATCAACCGCCACCGCAGCACTAGCCGTAGCGCTTGAGGCATGTCGGGAGAGCCGCGATGTGCCTGGGCGTAGATCGGCCTGCCGCAACGTGGGCGTGGCAAATGGGTGCGCTGCCGGCGCACGGTACAGAAAAACACACCTGAGCATGGCGCGCCCCGCGCGGTTGAACATGTTACCGGATGCCCAGGCTAGTGCGCCCGCGAGTTTGCTCGCGCCACCTGGCCGCGCGCGCCGCGACGCTGCGTGGACGGCCGCAAACTGGGTCCACGCCTGCGCGCAAGATGCCCGAATCGAGTGCCAACGTGATACGTGCTGTCCACTTAGCGATCTTGTCGGGCAGCGGAACGCACGACATCCCCTCCGATGAGAGGTCGACGCGAAGTCCCAGGATACCGAGCGGGACCGCACAGGAAATCTTCTCGTCTGCCAGCGCGGACCGGCCCAATAAGCATCTTACGACGCGCGCGATGCAATCCAGCAGGTGCTCGACCTGCCGCTCGGCGCGCGACGGCGACCGATCGGCCGGCTCGCGTGACACCCCTCGCCTCGGCCCACCTTTCGGCGCCGAACATATCGTCCACGCAACGAAGGATCGCCGCGTGGAGTACACGGCGTAGAATCGCGCATATGAGGGCGCCAACGCGTTCCCAGTTATGAACGCTTGCAACTGCGCGGGGGACAAGTGCGACGCGGTGTGTGCCGAGAGCGGACGACGCGCCTGCCCCGAATGGGCACGCGCAGTGAGCATGCGCCGTGACCTCATCCTTGTAACGGAATATGACCCTAATCAAAGCCCGATGCTCAGGTCGCAGCGGAAGCCTCCGGAAGGCGGCGTCGATGTCGAGCTTAAACAAGCGCGGCACAGCGGATGCCTGCAACCCGGGCGCGCGTGGCCCCTGCGCCCTCGCGACGCAGCGGCCACCGTTTCAGTAAATAGTCGGCAAAGCAGGTATAGGTGATCAATTGTCTCGTGCCGCATACGCTCACGCGGACGCGTTGCGGTGTTGATGCCGGCAATGGAGCAATCGTCCACCGCGCGAACCTGCCGCGAAGTGCGCGCGCACGACAAACTTTAAACAACGCTTCGCGCGGGCGCGCGCGCGCGCCTTGCGGGCGCCGTCGCTCCTGACACCCTGTACTACCCCGAACCGGGGCACCAGAATGATACTGCCCAAGTCGAGGTCTGACAGACCCTCGGGCGCTCGCATCCTCCATAGTCGGAAATCTTTATCCGTGAGGCCCCACAACTCTTGCGCGTTGGGGTCGGAGCGTAAACGCGCGAGCAGACGCTTGTTTGCCGCCCGGGCGCCCTTTAAAAGAACCTCGGTGGACTTCTCTTGCGGAAATGTAGCAGGCGCGCCAATGCCCGACACCGGTAATTCACCCAGCAGGGGCGCCCCCTCGCGCGCGACGGGCGCGCGATGGCAAACGACGGCGGCACGTGGGCACGCCTGACGAAAGAACTCCACGCATTCGCGATCAATGTGTCCAATGCTGGCCGCCAACTCTGCAAGCAGCGGCCCGTTGACATACCGGGCGACCCCGCGAACGCCTTCGTCTGCGCCGCGGTGCCACGCCTCGATGGCGCCGCTCTGCTCGAGCTGGCGGGCCCGAGTTTCAATGCGCCAAACGGCTTCTTCGCGCGCTCGCCGGACCGCGCCGGGCGTGCGCTCACTGATCCAGCGCGCCGCGTCTGAGACGTCTGTCGCCACGTGATCTTCCTTTCAAATTCGTATGTCCTGCCTTGGGCCTGACGTATGAAGTCGCGCTTGAGGGCGCACTTTGCGCCGTCCCGCGCCGGCGGCGCCAGTGCGGGCGGCGCGCCCTTCGCCGTGCAACGTCGTTTCGGCGGCGGCGGCGTCGCCGGTATGATGCTTGACCGTTGTGGCCGCACCACCATAATGCAAGAGTGCGAAGACTGCGCAACCGTGAGCCCCTGCGCGTCCTCTCTTGCAACAAAACTCTGCCGCCGCTGACTCCACGAGAAGCGCGGCGCCGCCGATGCGCGCGTTTGCGGTGGCAACCGATGCCACCCGCCACACTCCACCAATGCGCGTGGGCAGGACGAGGGCGCGAGAGCATTGGTAGCGCACCCCCAAGCCGAGCAGGGCCTCGCACGAGAAGCCCTGGCCTCTGCGGGATGCTTGTACGCCTTCCACGGGTGCACCCACCGCGGATAAGGCGAGACCAGACCTGCGTGCAACGCCGCGCGCCGCGCCATGCGCGCGAGCAGGGGCGCTGCGTGCCTTGGGACGGGCCGCGCGCGAATGGCCCTCTCTTCATAGAAATGCAACCGCAGGCGAATGCGTCAAAATGCCTCAGCGCGAGGCCGGCGCGCTGCACCAGGCAGGAAAGCCACGCAGGTCACGGACACCGCCTGCGTCATCTGCAGCAGCGCCTGCCGCGCGCGCGGCCGCGGAGCGAACGGCGCGACCGCGCAAACATTGCGAGGGCGCCGCGAATCGGGGACGTCAAGCGCTCCCCTACTTCTTGGCCCATTTCGCGGGCCGGGGCGGCGTGCGCGGCGCGTCTGGCGCCGGCCTCTTCGAGCTGCCCCACGCGCCCGTCTTCCACGTAGATCGGCCCCAGCCGCCGCTGTGCCAGGACGCGCCGGAATGCGAAGAGCGCGTCTCCGCCGCGCCCTTGTTCGGCGCGGCGCGGCCACTGCCGCGGCCGTTGCCCGCGGGCGTGGCCTGGGCGGCCTGCCCCTGCGCCTGCAAACGCAACTGTCACGCACGACGCGCGACGCCCCCGGCACGGGCGGGCGACCTTGGCTGCGCGGTCGAACTCGTTCTCGGCAGACCGCAGGGTTAACGCGTCGAGCCCTTTCGAGGCCTCCTCAATATTGAACTTCTCGACGCCGCTCTGTCGCGAGCGCTCGGCCCAGCTCTTGCGGACGATTTTGTCGTACAGGAGCCCAAGCCCCGCCTTGCGGCCCGCGAGCGGAGCTTCCAAGGCCACCTCGCGAAAGGCAAAGGGTGCGCGCGCCGCTACGTGTGCGCGCTGGCACGTCGCGGACCTGGAGCACAAATCGCTTATGCTCCAAGCAGCGCGCGTAAGATAGCTGCTTAGTGGCAGCAGCCGCAATCGCCCATGCGTCGTAGGCGAGGTGAAACTCGGCCCACGACAACGCGCGCTGACCTTTACTGCCGCACTCAGCCGTCACTCCGTTGGCGTCTGCGTCGTCGACCCCGTGGGCGCTCGCGGCCCAGGTCGGGAGAAAGCCGCGAAAATCAGAGTGAACGAAAGGATTCGCGCAGCCCCTCTTTCTCGCGCGTACGACCTCGGCAGCCATCCAATCGCATTTCTCGCTCCTGTGCAAGGCAGCGACCGCTGTCAGCGCCGCTGGCGCGCTCACGTGAGGGCGCGCCTCGGCCAGATCGTCTGGCTGAGGCCGTTAACGTAATCGTCGCCAACTCAGCGCCCACGTCTACGTGGTGTACGGGGGCGGCCATTTCCACATTGGCCTCCGCCCCGATGCGAGCGTGCAGACCAGGGGGGCTCGCCTGGCGCGCTCGCGTACGCTACCTGCTTACCCGCAGTTGTGGCGCGCTCCAGCGCGCGGCGGAGCACGCCTTTCACGCCCGCTGGCAGGCCCTCCGAGCCTGACAGCTCTTCTAGCCGAATGTTCGCCAGCTGTGCCGGCGTCAGCAGCTTATTAGCGCCTAGGCAGTCAATCGCAGCCTTGTATTCGATGTCCGACCATTCTGCCCCGAACACAGGGTCTTGGCGCAGAAAGCTCAGCAGCGGTCCGTCCGCCATCACGAACAAAGAAGCCAGAAAACACCAGCGTCGCACTGCACACACACGCGGGGATCACGCGGCGGGCCGACTGCGACGCAGCGCACTCAACACGCGTACAGAAAGACGGCGACGCCGGTAGCAACACGAGCGAGGTGCCTGCAGATACCTGGTCCGCCGCTTCGCAGACGCAAAACGAACGCGCGCACCCCGAACGCGGAAGGAACGGCGGCGCCGGGAACGCAACGCGAGATGCCTGCGGAAACCTGGTCCGCTTATGGCCGTGAGCGCGGGTCACGCGTCTTACCGAGCGGGCAGGCGCTGGCCAGCTGGTCGATCCTCGCGCTTCGTGCGCACGGCCCAAGCGGCACCGTGGCCGTCAGCTCCATCGAGGGGCTGCCCGAGGGCCCTGCGGCAGATGTGCGCCTCCGTGGCGACGATCTGCTGCGATCGCTCTGGGGGGCTGGATGCTCCCGCCGCCCGCACACGCGACAGTAAGAACACACAAAAGGGCCAATGTGACACGTCTCGCGACATGAGGCGGGCTGCGTTGACGGCACCTCGTCGTTAGACGACATCGTTACACGGCGTACTTAGTAGCCCGCGCAGCGACCCTTCTGCGGCCTCCAGTTGCGGGAGGGAGCGCGCAAATCCACACTGGGACGACACGCACGGCACGAGCGCGCGCGTTTGTTAAAAGCGTTGTGGTCGCGTGTGCCGCCCTAGGCGCCCGCGACCCGCGCTGGCGGGCGCACTCGCAGCTTTGCCCGGCGGAAGTGCGCCTCATCGCCGCTGTCTGGATTGCCCATTAGACGGTAGCGTATCACGGGCGCAGAGACGATCTGGGGCTTAGCGTAGCCCACTATGATATGGCAGACGTCGCGCGGCAAACGCGGTGCGCATTGGGCCAGGGCGAAGCGCAGTTCAGCCCACACCTGCTCCAGCCTTACTAACCGAGGGCCGACTGCTCCTAGTCGGACTGGCGACCAGCAGCTCTCGTTGGCAGGTGGTGCTGGCATTGCTAGGGGCGGGCCCCTTGGCGCTCGCCCCTGCAGCCTGGGGCCCGCCCCCTTAACCAGCAGGTAGCGAAGCCGCTCGCGCGCCTGCGACAACGCTGTGTCTGCGTACGCGACCCGCGCGCGGGATGCGGTGCGCACCAAGGAGCCCCTTTCTGTTTTCGCTTCGAACGGCACGAGCGCCGCCTGCGCAGCCTGCTCCGCCATCGCAAGCAAGCAGAAGCCGCTGACTTCACCCGACATTCGGAGCCGCTGCGAACCTGCGGCAGCCAGAACAAAAACCGTCGACCGACGGCGGGAGTTCGCTGCCTTTGCGCTGCGAGTCTGGCGCGCTGCGAGTCTCGCGCTCGACTGTTCACTGGGGATGCGAAAGAAACGTTTGCAACGATTGGCCACTATGGGCCTCCAAGCGAGACGCGCGGGTCTGCTGGCAGTCAGGCAAGCCGCAACGGCCGCCCTATCGAAGATTGGCCGCTCTAGGGCCGCCAGACATGCGGGCTGGCATCGGCTGCCCTGCTACTGAATGGCCACTCTGGGCCGCCAGACGAGGGTCGCTCTGGACCCGCGAGGGGGAACCCTATGGGTACGTTGGTCACACTGGGCCGACGTAAGAGGCCACTCTGGGCTTGATAGCAATGCCGTGACCCCTCAGGGCCGTGAAACAGACTCCGCCAGGGTGGAGAAACAACGCGTAGGTCACCAAGGACCAGCGGTGTTGGCCCGAGGTGAACCAAGGGACGCAGGACCCGCAGGGAAAAGCCCTAGACAACGACACCCACGAGGGGCCACACTGGGCCAGAAAAGAAGCGCGACCGCGGTCGCGTCCGACGCACTCTGGCGAACGGACGCCCCGCGCGTCGCCCCCAGGGTTGGTCCAGAGCCGCACACTGGCAGACAGAGGACCACACCCCGGCCAGCCGCCCCACCTTAAGAGT